>JAQNDB010004182.1:0-25124 GCA_029204045.2 Tillandsia leiboldiana | reverse complement strand
CTAGGCGGCTTGGCCAATAGCCTTTTTGTGCTTAACCTCCAGTCTTCCTCTTATTTATGTCTTCCAGCATCTTCTCCTCGTCTCGCAGAAAAGAACAGACAGATAAGCCCTACCATACACTCAACATAGAACACAGATGTGTGGAAATAGGTTTGGCATGCACCGACACGCGCTTTGTATTCCTAGCACCCATCTTTTTCCCAACTTAATATTTACAGTAATTTCCTCCTAAAATCAAAGAGAGGAAACATAAATGGTAAAATAAAATCGTAAAAAATAAAGAGAAAATCCCTCCTTAATGACCAAGTAAAACAAACCCGTATATTTGTATCTTCGCTTTATTTTCTCTCCAACAGCCTTTGCTCTCTCAGAAGCGATTTTAGGCTATCCTCGTGTATCATAAATGCTTTTTAGTTTCAGCCACCCTAGACCTGAGATTTTATATTCACCAACATCCAATCTGCAACCCATGGAGATTTCAAAACTAAGTCTCAATTAGAATACAGAACTATGCATGGAAGTAGATATAGGACAAGGTTCTAGAACCAACTACACATAAAAGGACGAGGAAAGGTTCACTCATCCGCACTAGAAGTCATACGATCTCCATATCTTGATTTGGTCCACCGATAATGATTATCTGAAGTTAAAAAATCTAAAATGTTTAATCATGATACTTCATACGCTCTCCATGAGTTTCGCCCGTACCTATGTACTAATCAATAGAAAAGTTAAGAGCTGAATAATTTTAAAAATACATCATAAACGCCTCAGATGGTATGGATTCGTCATTCCATGAATACAAATACATTAAGGGTGACATCAACCTTCTCTCTATGATTTCAGACCCGTGGGACCCTCAAAACAGTATTTTTCTCTTCTTTTGTGTGGGCCCCATGTCCCCCCCCCTCTTCTTCTCCCCCTCCTCTCTCTCTCCTGCGCGGTGCTTTTGCAGCACGTGTAGAATACTGGAACTTCGGATGGCGACCGACCTCGCGAGATGACATGGAGCGGAGGAATTTGCCTCGGGCGTGTTCCACATGTGTCTTCAGTGTTGGGTGGACTTGGATCAACGCGGAAGCCCCAGGTCAGTCAGTTCGGGGTTTTCCGGGCATTATCCGCCGTTAGAGGACTGGTTTCGGGGAAGCCTCGACTCCACAGTGGTGTCCAGAAAAATTTGGAATACTTGGAATAGGTGTACTTTCTGATTACAGTGGGTTCGGGAGGTTCCGGACTGACGCGGAGGACCCGAAGGCGAAAAGTGAGTTGGAATGACAGTTTCGGAGCCGGTTCTTGGATTGAGCACCCCGACTCAACGGTTGAGCTTTTTGAGGAGAAAAGCTGTGGACATGTGTATTTCAGATTACAGCGAGTTCGGTAGTTCGAGGTTCCGGACAGGTGCGGAGGCCCCGAGGGCAAAAAGTGAGTTGGAGTTGCCTATTTTGGATTATTTAATTAAGTTTAATTATAATGGCATTTTTGGCTTTGGTCTGGTTGATATGAAAGAAGGAAAGAGAAAGAAAGGAAGCAGAAGAGGAAATTGAAGTGTTGGATTGGGTAGATATTTTTGTTTTTGGAGGGCATTTGGTCTTTGGCATCTCATTAATTAAGCCACCAACCATAATTAATGAGCCCACGTCACCTTCTCCCCTGTAAAAACAGAGGGACACCTTGGAAACAGAGAAAAAGAAAATGAGGCGAGAAAAAAAGGAGAAGAAGATGAAGAAAAGAAGGAAAAAGTGAAGGATTGGAAGGGCTTTGATGGAGAGAACTTCCTGCAAGGAGCCGCGGCGCCAAGCAGAGCGAAGCGCGCGCGAAGAGCTCATTAAGGTATGTGCAGTTTTTTTCTTTAGAAGCTTCAGTTTGATCTTTAATGGGGTTGGAGTTGTGCTTGGTGTTGTCGGTGGAAGGTTGTGCTTGGACGCTTGTCCAGGGTGGAGGTTCTGCGGTGTGCGGGTTTGTGGTTGGGTTCCGCAGCAGGGGCCCGCGCGGGGGCATGGGCGCCGCGCGCGGCTCGTGCGCAGCAGCGCAGCTGGCGGCGCGTAGCAGCTCAGCTGGCAGGTGGGCGCGCAGGCTGGTGCGCAGCAGCGCGCCGCTGGCCGGCAGGGGCGCGCGCAGGGTGCGCGCAGCTGGCACGAGCTGCGGGCACCGCGCGAGGCGGGCGTCGCGCAGCCGTGCGGTGCGCGGGCACCGCGCAGCTGGCGCTGCGCAGGCGCCGCGCGGGCACGCTGGTGCGCCGCGCTAGCGCGCAGCAGGCACGATAAGGCACGCGTAGCGGGCCAGGGCCCCGCGCGGCCGGCACGCTGTTAGTTTATGATTCTGCTTTTGTACTGAACATATTGAGTGGTCAGTGAGGATTTTTGTATATTGTTTTCATAGTTGAGAGACTTGTATTGAGGCTTTTGATTTTTTATTCAGATGTTCAGTGATTTTGTTAGCTACTAGTTTTATTTTCAGCTCTGATACATGTGTAGCATTAGATTTTTTTTGCAGGGTAGACGCTTCGTCTGTACGGCAGTTTCCGTACAGATGGCGGATCTGTTGGCGAGCCCGGGTCGCAGTTTCGACCCCGGGGGGTGACAGCACGCCTCCGCCTCCTACGAACCGCTGCCATGTCCCCTCCACTTCCCTCTCTCTCCCTCTCTCTCTCTCTCTCTCTCTCTCTTCTACGTGCCGCTTTTGCCTCCCCCTCTGCCTCCTACGCGTCTCTTTTGCTGCACACGTCCGACTCCTATACGCCGTTGAGGCGTATTCTCTCTCGATTAAGATGTCAAGCTAAAGTTACAATTTTTCTGGTAGATGTCAAAAGTTGCTTCTGATCTGAGATGGATTTCTTAAAACAGAGGCTCACTAGATACAACTTCATCTTTCCATCCACATCTCTCTCTCTCTCTCTCTTCTCTCTCTCTCTCTCTCTTTCTCTCGTTCCACTTTTTCTCTCATTCCATCACCTTCCTTCTCCCAAAACCTTTCTCCCCATTATATCTCAATTCCATCCATACGATTGAGCTCGAATCATCATCGGCGCCGTCACACTCAGAATTGATTCATCACAGTGTGTTGCGTCTCCGATTCGACCCTTTGGTAGCATGAATCATCATCGTCGCCATCCTGGGCTCGCGAGGGATCCTCCGAGCCGTTTGCAACTCAGACTCGAGCTTAACACGACCATTCATATTATTCAAGTCCAACAAGCGAAACTCTAAATCAGTTATTGAGAATAGATCTGACATGGTCGCTATAATCAATACTGAATAGCAAAATCGGCGCCGTCATTATATCTCAATTCCATCCACACGATTTAACTCGAATCATCATCGGCGCCGTCACACTCAGAATTGAATCATCACGGTGTGTTGCGTCTTCGATTCGACCCTTCGGTAGCAAGAATCATCATCGTCGCCATCCTGGGCTCGCGAGGGATCCTCCGAGCCGGTTGCAACTCAGACTCGAGCCTAACACGACCATTCCTATTATTCTAGTCCAACAAGCCAAACTCTAAATCAGTTATTGATGTAGAGTTATGAATCCAAAGGATCTAAATAGGTACTATCAAACAACTAGAGGGGGGTGAATAGGTGTAATACTTAAAAACTCAATCTCAGTGCAAAATAAAAACCAATGCGGAAAATAAAAATAGCACACCGAGATATACGTGGAAACTCCAATCCAGGAGAAAAACCACGCGACCAACACGCAATAACAATCCACTAAGAATAGAAGAATAACAAGGTGATTACCGACTCCACGGACTCAACCCCTCCTTCAGCTTCTTCGGACCTTGCGCTGACCGGTTGGATATCCACAGCAATAACAATCCCTAAGAAAAGAAGAATAACAGGTGATTACCGTCTCCACGGATTTAACTCCTCCTTCAATTTCTTGGACCTCGCGCTCCACCGATTTTGCACGCCCACTGCACACGTTCGAATCCACGAACGCCACTCGAATCCACGAGCCCCCGTTTCGAATCCACGAACGCCTTTAGCACACCGAATCCACGATGCCACGCCGAATCCACGACGCAAACTCAGTCGATAAGAATACTGACTTCGATGGTGATCCTTTGCTTAGATTCTCATTGAGGAACCGTAGAAGAAATCTCTAAGCAAAGATTAGATCAATTCGACAAAAGATATGTTCTTGAAAGAACCATCGAATTGACCTAAAAGAGGCTATAAAGAAGGATCGATAAAAACCTAGCCTCTAGGGTTGCTCTCAAGTGTTTAGAAATTGATCGGCCGTAGCTCCCACGTTTTTGAGAAACCCTAAGTGTCTATTTATAGTTTAGAAAACCTTTGGAAAGAGATAAGAATCAAAAACATACCTTATCTGGAAATTTTCAGGACGGCGATCCGGATCAGATTTATGCGATCCGGATCGTCGTAACGAGATTGACGATTCCAGAAAACCAAGGGTTCGGGATCCGGATTGCAAGGCCCGATCCGGATCGTTCATACAAATCAGAAAACATAACATTCGGGATCCGGATCGGAAATTGCATGGATCCGGATCGAAGTCTTGTATGAAGCAACAACCTTCGGGATCCGGATCGTTGGCTCTGATCCGGATCCTGAACATGTCCGAACACCAGTTTTTGATTATTATGCAATTAAAAGTTCATCAAAGTGTTTCTACACTATAAGAAAGTATTCGGATCACCACAATTATTTAGTTAAACATACCTGATCCTCTTGAATACTTTCTTCTTGAGATTGATGTAACTGATCCACAATTCTTCAACTTCAATCTTCAAGACTCAAGACACTGAGTGTCAACTTGAGCTCTTGTTGAATCTTCTCTAAGTCTTTGAATGCTGATTGACAATTTGATCCCTTTAAGTGTAGAAATCTAGAATTTGAAAGTCTCTGTTTGCCTTTAAATGTTTAAATTTGTCATTTTGGCAAAAGTGGAGTGTTAGTGGGCCAATAGTGGGCCCAGAAATATCGACTTTTGATCGGGGTCTGATCTGGAAAATCCGAGATCACCATTGCGATCGTCTCGTCGAAACATAGAAGTTCATATTCATATGTTTTCGATCCGACGGTCGGATCTTCCAGAAATCAGAAATCAAAAAGTGGGCCCGCGACTTAAGTGAATAGTAACCTTTGAATTTTTAACCCCTTGTGATCATGAATGGTCGAACCACTATCTAGAATTTTAACATAGGAGTATGAGTAATGGATCCTAGCTAATTTCGACGTTCTGAGCGCAATGGCACTGACGGATTTGCGTTTGGCGACCCGTGTGCATCGAAGTGCGTGCGTCGATTTGCGACATACAGAACAAGATGGCCCGAGATTTCATACGAGCACCAAATCAAACAAATGATTAGCCTATTTTGAAGGTCTCGATGAGCCGGACGTCGTGGCGAAGTCCATTTTCAGTTTCGGCGACTCGAGTGCCTCGAAAAGCGTGAAATACATTGAAAAAGTGGGTATTTTTGAAGAAACCCTAATATTTTATGTACCAAAAATTATGAGGCTTATAAGTTGGGGTGCTGGGTGCATTTGTCACCTACAGAGGGACCTTAGAGTTTTAGGATCTTTGTGTAGGGGGTTTTGTGCAAATGTGCATTTAAACACTTGTATTCACGTGTTGGAGTGTACCCTGCCTCTTCCTCTTCAGTAACTGAAGTTCCACCAGCATCTTTAGGCTGTAACCGACGCGTCCCCTCGGTTGCCGTAACCTCCGGCCGCTCGGGTCGCCGGGGTTAAAGGTAAGAAGCCTAGTTTGGAGTTTCCCTTGAGTTGTGAAGGAGAGATCAACCAAAGCCATAGGGATTAGCCAACCTTCCTCTGAGAGCTTCATTAAGAGGCCGCAACCGAGCCCTGGTGTACCCGACCCCAGCCGCCGCCGAGTGCCGCCGCAGCCACTTTCCTCTTCTTCCTTTCTCCGACGAGGTGTGAAGTTGGACGGGATCTCTTCAAAGTTGGATTGGGAGGTGTCTGAGGAGTTCCTGGTGCTTGGAGGACCTGCTGGAGCAAGCCTTGGCCGCGCGTAGTGAGGGAACCAAGAATCCGGCTTCCTCCTTCTTCCCGAGCTCGGCTAAGGTGAGGGTCCTTAACCAACGGTTTCTAGCACCCCGGACCATTAGCAGTGGACTTCTTAGGTCCTTAGCTTCCTCCCTGCAAAGCCCCGAGGTCCCATGCAGCATGGTTAGCCGGCGGCCACAATGGGTCGCCGGAAACCTAACCTAGCTCCGCCCCTAAAGAACTCGGCAACCGCTGAATATAAACGCACCAAAATTGGTGTGCTTGGACTGTAGGAGGAGAGGACCAAATCCACCAAATTTGATGGAGTATGGTTGTCCCGTTGATGGCAGATTCGTGCCCTAGCTTTCGGGTTTTCTTGCACTCGGCCGAGCTTGTTGCTCCGGCGCCGGCGGCCCTCTCCGACGCCGGCCACCTACCCAGAAGCCTTACTGGGAATGAGAGAGGAGTGCTCCCATGCATTTGCATGGCACCCATGCAGCATCAAAATGATGCGGCCATGGATGAACCCGAAATTGATAACTTTGCGGCCGCCGGAGCTCCGGCCACTTCCGGCCGGGGGGGGAGTGGTTGGGAAGCTTCGTGGTGACCCAGGAGCCTTCCTCTAAGTTATAGAGCTCCAGGTTGCCTCTGTAAAATTCCGCCATTAGAGGTGGAGGAGCTCGAAACCGAGCTTTCTCCAGCCGCGCCGCCGCCGTGCCCTGTCGCCGGACACAGGTCCAGGTGAGTTGTTGTGTGTTTTAGCGTCCAATGGCCAAGTGGTTGGGTCCCAGATGTTTTGGTTGGATGGTCACGTTTTTCAAAACAAGCACACTTCATCTTCTTCGTTGCCCCGACCATTCCATCCATGCAAACTTGGCCCAGGCTTGCAGAGAAGGTAGAGAGAGTTATATAGATCATTTCCCTCCAAGTCTTATAGCATTTGGTTCAGTGTTTGCAGAGATCAACCTGGGATTGGTGTTTGTGTGGTTGTATGTAAATGTTGCCCACCAAGTGTTTGTATAAATGCATGAATGAAGAAATAATGGGAATTGGACAAAGTTATGAATATAAAAGATGCTCAAACTTATCCCCTGAGCTTAGTGCTCACTTCAGATCAAGTGATTTTGTGTGGATTGAAGTTTGGTGCTTTGTGACTTGTTTGAGTGCATGGCTTTGGTTCGGTTGAACCAGCAGATCTGGGCTGCAACTAGGGTGAGCCCTGTGATCCTTGCAATATTTAAAGACCTTTTCATATACAAAGTTTGCTGGTTTGAAGTTTAAATTAAAAGATGTAGTTGAATCAACCTTTTTGTGAATGTTTAAATAAAACATGGGTTCCGGGCTGTTGGCGAAGTCGCGACAGTGCATTCCTAGCTAATTTGGGGTCACTGAACGCGATGCTCGCGTTAGAAACAGTGTTTGAAGTCCCGGAGAAACAAAATTCATTTGGGCTATGTTAGAGAGGGTTTTTATGGCCCGAAGTTTGCCTCGGGTTCCGTGCTGCTGCAAATTAGTGAGCACGGTGTTCAGCATGAAAATGTCACCTGCTGGAAGTGACGGTTCATCAAAATTATTTTCCAGTTGAAAGAACGAGCGAAAACAGTGCTCAATGGCACTAAAATGTAAATTCTGAAACTTTAAGGGTTTTAATGCAAATTAGACAATGAGTACTGGTTAGTAAAAGTTTAAATGATTCCTAAGCTTTTCGTGGGGAATCCATCGGCTTTCGTTGAGAGGAAATCGGATAATAGTCCGAGAATCGGCAAAATCGTCGATTTTACGGGGTCTAGGTTACAGTTAGAATAACTAAGAAGGTTTTAAATTGATCTGGGCTTAGGTTAGAGTTAGCGGGACTGAATTGATCCCTGATTGGTGATTTTGATCCAGGTTGATTCAGTTTGCCACCTGGAGTTGAGCATTTAGAGGGATTACCAGATTATTGCCTGCGCATTGACAGGTGGGTTATCTTCGGTCCGGGTTTTATCAGTTCGGCCCTCTGGGGTGCGATACTGGATTGGACCCCTGTTTTGATAGCTTAAACATTACTTTGAGCCTGCCTTTCTTTGATTATATTATATCTGCTATCTGCCTGATCTATGCCTGTTATCTGTTCTATTTTGCCTTACATGATTGTCCATAGCACTTCTAGTATTTATACTTTTACTCGGACATTTTCATGGTTGATTAGTGAGCCTGTTTGTTCTGCTGATCAAATGATACCTCTCTGAGCACATAGATTTATTTAACTGAGGTTTTACCCCGCTTCGTAGGGTCGCCGGAGTCTGTTCTTGTTTGATAGGACAAAGGCACTGCTCTGCGAGGTTTGGACTTAAATCCAAGCTTCGTAGTGTCGCCTGAGTCTGTTCTTGTTTTGATAGGACAAGGGCAATGCTCTTCGAGGTTTGGACTTTTCAAAATAGTTTTCTTAAATATGTGTTTAAGTTTTGTATCATTTGGTTGGGGTTGTGTGGGTTGAGTTGAGTTTATCTGTGAGCTTCTGTTGAGAGATATTTGCCTTGATCTTGCATATGGAGTTGAGATTTATTGATGAGTGTTCCTGCATAAGTGTTGAGTTTCAGTTGATCTTGTCATTGCATCCAGTGGGGATTTCCCGGCTTATTGCCGATTACCCGGTCAGTGGACCGTGAGCTTGAGCATTTGCATATGATTCGCCCGCACCGTTGTACTTCACGAATATCAGCGGATTTGCTACCCGTAGCGATGTTCTTTACCGGTAAAGTGGTTAGCTGAGGCAACCCGTGACCCTAGTTTGGGGAATGTCAACCAGGTGGTGCCAAGAGGGCAGCCTCGCCTGAGGTCTTGTGAAGGCCAATATGTAGCTTGTGATTGGGTCTTTGCGTTTTCATCTATTTGATGCATGAGTTGTAAGTTGCTTTATATGATTCTATGTGATGCCTCTGATTATAGTTCCATTGTTATCTTGCTGATTGTCCTAACTCCTTGATGTGTTGATTATCCTGATACATGTTTTAAATTCTGCTAAAATTATCTCCGATGCTTGTCCCTAGTTTATGAGTTGTACTTTCTTTACAGCACCAGTTTATATCTGCTTTACCCTAACCCCTGATCTATTACTATCCTCTAGCATTGTATACCAGTAGGTACGATCTGCTATTTCTCGGCTCGTCGTGCCCACTGGGATACACTCCGGTGTGTCTCACACCCTCGGGTGACTGTTTTTCAGGTCGAACGGGTGTTGAGATGTCGGGACGAGTTGGGTGAGATCACGAGATAGAGCTTGACCCTGGACAGCCGATAAGAACAAGTATTTAATTATTTGTTGTATCAAATGTAATGCAATGTAATTGAGAAGTTATTGATATTGTAATTTAATCTTGCTTAGTAGATGTACGTAGTTAGTACTCTGGTTGTATGCCAAGTGAGCCGTGCATATATAAAAAGGGCTCAATCCCCAGTGGGATTGGGACTCTTCTATATATGTGGCGGTCTGTTGCGCCCTGGCTGGTTTTAAACTCTGATTTCAAAAAAAAAAAAAAAAAAATTTAGACGCTGGTTTTTAAACTCGGGGCGTGACAGATTAGATGGTATCAGAGCAATAGGAAACGCAATGTCTAGGTTGGCTAGGAACGAACCCTAGGATGACTCATGTTACGTGAGAGCGCTGGGTAGTGTTCTAAGTCTGATAGGTCAAAACAAAAGTTGTGGGTCGACCGTACTAAATTTAATTATCAACTATTGCAGTTATGGCTCGCACCGGCGTGGTGCTGGTCGTGGTCATGGGGCTGGCACGAGTCGAGGGGCTGCCCAAGCAACTGCTGAAAGTGGGGGGCCCAGAGATCCCCGACAGAATGCAAAGATTCGAGGATCAGTTGGCTCAAATGGCTGCAATGATACAACAGTATATGCAGCGGGAGGCCAATGTTCCTGCTGCACCTGCACCACCTGCAGCATCAGCCTCTGCGACTGAGGGACCTCTTGTTCCTCCTGCATCAGTACCACCGGCTGAATCGGCTACATCTGTAGCCGTTGCTGCAACTGTGGATGCTCCTGGGGTGGCAGGGGGTAACAATCCTAACAGTCCTGCGGCCCTGGAAGCTGCCAGAGCAACGTACAAGGAAGAAAGATCAAGAGTCAGGGGAGTCATGCTGGAGTTTAATAAATTCAAGCCCCAAGAATTCTCAGGCCGTGAAAAGGACCCCTGGGCCCTTGAAGAATGGCTTAACCACATGGAGAAGCTGTTTAGAGACTTGGACACTGAGGAGCAAGACAAAGTGACACTGGGGTACATTGCCTCGGGGTCAGCGCAAGCATGTGGTGGCTGCGCTACCAATGCCACAATTTTTCTCCTGAAGCCCCTAAGCCTACGTGGGAGCAATTTAGGGTGGCTCTGTACCACCGCTACCTAGAGGAGACAGCACGAGAAGCATTGGAGCGGGACTTGAAAACATGCGCCAAGGAGACCACACCCTGAGGGAGTACGAAGAAGAATTTACAAAGATTGCTGACCTGGTGCCACAAGCGGTGCAGGACGAGCGTCGCAAGGTTAGATTATTCACTCAAGGCCTGCGACCCGAGATCCGTCGTCAGTTGTCTTCACATTTGATCACCGACTACGACGAATGTATCGAACGATGCCTTGCCATTGAGGCTGAATTGAAAATCTCCCGGGCTGAGCGGGCAGCGATGGATAAAGGAAAAGGGATTAAGCGACAGTTCGCTGGAAATGGGGAGGGATCATCTGGATCAAATAGAAGACCCCCTAGACCCCAAGGAAATCAGAACCAAGCCAGTGGTTCTCGGAACTTCAATCGTCAACATAGGGCGAGGTCTTGCGTCTTCTGCGGGGCAGATCATCAACCCATGACTTGCGACCTGCGCCACGGAAGATGCTATAATTGTGGTCAGCCTGGCCATATCTCTGCTAACTGCCCGCGGAGATCTGCTGCGAACCCACCAGCATTGGCTGTGCCACCTCTTGCTGCCCGGCCTCCAGCGCCAACCCAGAGCGTGGCTGCCTCAAGTCGTCCTTCATCGCGCCAAACTGAGGGACCCCGCCAAGTGACGGGAGGACGGGTCTATGCTCTGACACAGCATGGCGAGCCGTCAGGGGAAGGCCCATCGGGAGCTTAAAATGTTGAAGCAACGATGTAATAAGTTAATATTTAGAAAACTTTTAAAGTATGTTTTGTTAAGTTTCGGGGACGAAACTTTTTAAAAGTTGTGGGTGATGTAGAAATCTAGAATTTGAAAGTCTCTGTTTGCCTTTAAATGTTTAAATTTGTCATTTTGGCAAAAGTGGAGTGTTAGTGGGCCAATAGTGGGCCCAGAAATATCGACTTTTGATCGGGGTCTGATCTGGAAAATCCGAGATCACCATTGCGATCGTCTCGTCGAAACATAGAAGTTTCATATTCATATGTTTTCGATCCGACGGTCGGATCTTCCAGAAATCAGAATCAAAAGTGGGCCCGCGACTTAAGTGAATAGTAACCTTTGAATTTTTAACCCCTTGTGATCATGAATGGTCGAACCACTATCTAGAATTTTAACATAGGAGTATGAGTAATGGATCCTAGCTAATTTCGAACGTTCTGAGCGCAATGGCACTGACGGATTTCGCGTTTGGCGACCCGTGTGCATCGAAGTGCGTGCGTCGATTTGCGACATACAGAACAAGATGGCCCGAGATTTCATACGAGCACCAAATCAAACAAATGATTAGCCTATTTTGAAGGTCTCGACGAGCCGGACGTCGTGGCGAAGTCCATTTTCAGTTTCGGTGACTCGAGTGCCTCGAAAAGCGTGAAATACATTGAAAAAGTGGGTATTTTTGAAGAAACCCTAATATTTTCTGTACCAAAAATTATGAGGCTTATAAGTTGGGGTGCTGGGTGCATTTGTCACCTACAGAGGGACCTTAGAGTTTTAGGATCTTTGTGTAGGGGGTTTTGTGCAAATGTGCATTTAAACACTTGTATTCACGTGTTGGAGTGTACCCTGCCCTCTTCCTCTTCAGTAACTGAAGTTCCACCAGCATCTTTAGGCTGTAACCGACGCGTCCCCTCGGTTGCCGTAACCTCCGGCCGCTCGGGTCGCCGGGGTTAAAGGTAAGAAGCCTAGTTTGGAGTTTCCCTTGAGTTGTGAAGGAGAGATCAACCAAAGCCATAGGGATTAGCCAACCTTCCTCTGAGAGCTTCATTAAGAGGCCGCAACCGAGCCCTGGTGTACCCGACCCCAGCCGCCGCCGAGTGCCGCCGCAGCCACTTTCCTCTTCTTCCTTTCTCCGACGAGGTGTGAAGTTGGACGGGGATCTCTTCAAGTTGGATTGGGAGGTGTCTGAGGAGTTCCTGGTGCTTGGAGGGACCCTGCTGGAGCAAGCCTTGGCCGCGCGTAGTGAGGGAACCAAGAATCCGGCTTCCTCCTTCTTCCCCGAGCTCGGCTAAGGTGAGGGTCCTTAACCAACGGTTTCTAGCACCCCGGACCATTAGCAGTGGACTTCTTAGGTCCTTAGCTTCCTCCCTGCAAAGCCCCGAGGGTCCCATGCAGCATGGTTAGCCGGCGGCCACAATGGGTCGCCGGAAACCTAACCTAGCTCCGCCCCTGAAGAACTCGGCAACCGCTGAATATAAACGCACCAAAATTGGTGTGCTTGGACTGTAGGAGGAGAGGACCAAATCCACCAAATTTGATGGAGTATGGTTGTCCCGTGAGTGGCAGATTCGTGCCCTAGCTTTCGGGTTTTCTTGCACTCGGCCGAGCTTGTTGCTCCGGCGCCGGCGGCCCTCTCCGACGCCGGCCACCTACCCAGAAGCCTTACTGGGAATGAGAGGAGTGCTCCCATGCATTTGCATGGCACCCATGCAGCATCAAAATGATGCGGCCATGGATGAACCCGAAATTGATAACTTTGCGGCCGCCGGAGCTCCGGCCACTTCCGGCCGGGGGGGAGATGGTTGGGAAGCTTCGTGGTGACCCAGGGAGCCTTCCCTCTAAGTTATAGAGCTCCAGGTTGCCTCTGTAAAATTCCGCCATTAGAGGTGGAGGAGCTCGAAACCGAGCTTTCTCCAGCCGCGCCGCCGCCGTGCCCTGTCGCCGGACACAGGTCCAGGTGAGTTTGTTGTGTGTTTTTAGCGTCCAAATGGCCAAGTGGTTGGGTCCCAGATGTTTTGGTTGGATGGTCCGTTTTTCAAAACAAGCACACTTCATCTTCTTCGTTGCCCCGACCATTCCATTCCATGCAAACTTGGCCCAGGCTTGCAGAGAAGGTAGAGAGAGTTATATAGATCATTTCCCTCCAAGTCTTATAGCATTTGGTTCAGTGTTTGCAGAGATCAACCTGGGATTGGTGTTTGTGTGGTTGTATGTAAATGTTGCCCACCAAGTGTTTGTATAAATGCATGAAATGAAGAAATAATGGGAATTGGACAAAGTTATGAATATAAAAGATGCTCAAACTTATCCCCTGAGCTTAGTGCTCACTTCAGATCAAAGTGATTTTGTGTGGATTGAAGTTTGGTGCTTTGTGAACTTGTTTGAGTGCATGGCTTTGGTTCTGGTTGAACCAGCAGATCTGGGCTGCAACTAGGGTGAGCCCTGTGATCCTTGCAATATTTAAAGACCTTTTCATATACAAAGTTTGCTGGTTTGAAGTTTAAATTAAAAGATGTAGTTGAATCAACCTTTTTGTGAAATGTTTAAATAAAACATGGTTCCGGGCTGTTGGCGAAGTCGCGACAGTGCATTCCTAGCTAATTTGGGGTCACTGAACGCGATGCTCGCGTTAGAAACAGTGTTTGAAGTCCCGGAGAAACAAAAATTCATTTGGCTATGTTAGAGAGGGTTTTTATGGCCCGAAGTTTGCCTCGGGTTCCGTGCTGCTGCAAATTAGTGAGCACGGTGTTCAGCATGAAAAATGTCACCTGCTGGAAGTGACGGTTCATCAAATTATTTTCCAGTTGAAAGAACGAGCGAAAACAGTGCTCAAATGGCACTAAAATGTAAATTCTGAAAACTTTAAGGGTTTTAATGCAAATTAGACAATGAGTACTGGTTAGTAAAATGTTTAAATGATTCCTAAGCTTTTCGTTGGGAATCCATCGGCTTTCGTTGAGCGGAAATCGGATAATAGTCCGAGAATCGGCAAAATCGTCGATTTACGGTGTCTAGGTTACAGTTAGAATAACTAAGAAGGTTTTAAATTGATCTGGGCTTAGGTTAGAGTTAGCGGGACTGAATTGATCCCTGATTGGTGATTTTGATCCAGGTTGATTCAGTTTGCACCTGGAGTTGAGCATTTAGAGGATTACAGATTAATTGCCTGCGCATTGACAGGTGGGTTATCTTCGGTCCGGGTTTTATCAGTTCGGCCCTCTGGGGTGCGATACTGGATTGGACCCCTGTTTTTGATAGCTTAAACATTACTTTGAGCCTGCCTTTCTTTGATTATATTATATCTGCTATCTGCCTGATCTATACCTGTTATCTGTTCTATTTTGCCTTACATGATTGTCCATAGCACCTCTAGTATTTATACTTTTACTCGGACATTTCATGGTTGATTAGTGAGCCTGTTTGTTCTGCTGATCAAATGATACCTCTCTGAGCACATAGATTATTTAACTGAGGTTTACCCCGCTTCGTAGGGTCGCCGGAGTCTGTTCTTGTTTGATAGGACAAAGGCACTGCTCTGCGAGGTTTGGACTTAAATCCAAGCTTCGTAGTGTCGCCTGAGTCTGTTCTTGTTTGATAGGACAAGGGCAATGCTCTTCGAGGTTTGGACTTTTCAAAATAGTTTTCTTAAAATATGTGTTTAAGTTTTGTATCATTTGGTTTGGGTTGTGTGGTGAGTTGAGTTTATCTGTGAGCTTCTGTGAGAGATATTTGCCTTGATCTTGCATATGAGTTGAGATTTATTGATGAGTGTTCCTGCATAAGTGTTGAGTTTCAGTTGATCTTGTCATTGCATCCCAGTGGGGATTTCCCGGCTTATTGCCGATTACCCGGTCAGTGGACCGTGAGCTTGAGCATTTGCATATGATTCGCCCGCACCGTTGTACTTCACGAATATCAGCGGATTTGCTACCCGTAGCGATGTTCTTTACCGGTAAAGTGGTTAGCTGAGGCAACCCGTGACCCTAGTTTGGGGAATGTCAACCAGGTGGTGCCAAGAGGGCAGCCTCGCCTGAGGTCTTGTGAAGGCCAATATGGTAGCTTGTGATTGGGTCTTTGCGTTTTCATCTATTTGATGCATGAGTTGTTAAGTTGCTTTATATGATTCTATGTGATGCCTCTGATTATAGTTCCATTGTTATCTTGCTGATTGTCCTAACTCCTTGATGTGTTGATTATCCTGATACATGTTTTAAATTCTGCTAAAATTATCTCCGATGCTTGTCCCTAGTTCATGAGTTGTACTTTCTGTTACAGCACCAGTTATATATCTGCTTTACCCTAACCCCTGATCTATTACTATCCTCTAGCATTGTATACCAGTAGGTACGATCTGCTATTTCTCGGCTCGGTCGTGCCCACTGGGATACCACTCCGGTGTGTCTCACACCCTCGGGTGACTGTTTTTCAGGTCGAACGGGGTGTTGAGATGTCGGGACGAGTTGGTGAGATCACGAGATAGAGCTTGACCCTGGACAGCCGATAAGAACAAGTATTTAATTATTTGTTGTATCAAATGTAATGCAATGTAATTGAGAAGTTATTGATATTGTAATTTAATCTTGCTTAGTAGATGTACGTAGTTAGTACTCTGGTTGTATGCCAAGTGAGCCGTGCATATATAAAAAAGGGCTCAATCCCCAGTGGGATTGGGACTCTTCTATATATGTGGCGGTCTGTTGCGCCCTGGCTGGTTTTAAACTCTGATTTCAAAAAAAAAAAAAAAAAAATTTAGACGCTGGTTTTTAAACTCGGGGGCGTGACAGATTAGATGGTATCAGAGCAATAGGAAACGCAATGTCTAGGTTTGGCTAGGAACGAACCCTAGGATGGCTCATGTTACGTGAGAGCGCTGGGTAGTGTTCTAAGTCTGATAGGTCAAAACAAAAGTTGTGGGTCGACCGTACTAAATTTAATTATCAACTATTGCAGTTATGGCTCGCACACGGCGTGGTGCTGGTCGTGGTCATGGGGCTGGCACGAGTCGAGGGGCTGCCCAAGACAACTGCTGAAAGTGGGGCCCAGAGATGCCCCGACAGAATGCAAAGATTCGAGGATCAGTTGGCTCAATGGCTGCAATGATACAACAGTATATGCAGCGGGAGGCCAATGTGCCTGCTGCACCTGCATCCACCTGCAGCATCAGCCTCGTGCGAGCTGAGGGGACCCTCTTGTTCCTCCTGCATCTAGTACCACCGGCTGAATCGGCTACATCTGTAGCCGCTTGCTGGCAACTTTGGATGCTCCTGGGGTGGCAGGGGGTAACAATCCTAACCAGTCCTGCGGCCCTGGAAGCTGCCAGAGCAACGTACAAGGAAGAAAGATCAAGAGTCAGGGAGTCATGCTGGGAGTTTAATAAATTTCAAGCCCCAAGAATTCCTCAGGCCGTGAAAAGGACCCCTGTGCCCTGAAGAATGGCTTAACCACATGGAAAGCTGTTTAGAGACTTGGCACACTGAGGAGCAATGACAAAGTGGACACTGGGGGTACATTGCCTCGGTGTCAGCGCAAAGCATGTGGTGGCTGCGCTACCAATGCCACAATTTTTCTCCTGAAGCCCCTAAGCCTACGTGGGAGCAATTTAGGGTGGCTCTGTACCACCGCTACTAGAGGAGACAGCACGAGAAGCATTGGAGCGGGACTTGGAAAACATGCGCCAAGGAGACCACACCCTGAGGGAGTACGAAGAAGAATTTACAAAGATTGCTGACCTGGTGCCACAAGCGGTGCAGGACGAGCGTCGCAAGGTTAGATTATTCACTCAAGGCCTGCGACCCGAGATCCGTCGTCAGTTGTCTTCACATTTGATCACCGACTACGACGAATGTATCGAACGATGCCTTGCCATTGAGGCTGAATTGAAAATCCCCGGGCTGAGCGGGCAGCGATGGATAAAGGAAAAGGGATTAAGCGACAGTTCGCTGGAAATGGGGAGGGATCATCTGGATCCAAATAGAAGACCCCCTAGACCCCAAGGAAATCAGAACCAAGCCAGTGGTTCTCGGAACTTCAATCGTCAACATAGGGCGAGGTCTTGCGTCTTCTGCGGGGCAGAATCATCAACCCATGACTTGCGACCTGCGCCACGGAAGATGCTATAATTGTGGTCAGCCTGGCCATATCTCTTGCTAACTGCCCGCGCGAGATCTGCTGCGAACCCACCAGCATTGGCTGTGCCACCTCTTGCTGCCCGGCCTCCAGCGCCAACCCAGAGCGTGGCTGCCTCAAGTCGTCCTTCATCGCGCCCAAACTGAGGGACCCCGCCAATGTGACGGGAGGACGGTCTATGCTCTGACACAGCATGGCGAGCCGTCAGGGGAAGGCCCATCGGGAGCTTAAAATGTTTGAAGCAACGATGTAATAAGTTAATATTTAGAAAACTTTTAAAGTAGGTTTTGTTAAGTTTCGGGGACGAAACTTTTTAAAAGTGTGGGTGATGTAGAAATCTAGAATTTGAAAGGTCTCTGTTTGCCTTTAAATGTTTAAATTTGTCATTTTGGCAAAAGTGGAGTGTTAGTGGGCCAATAGTGGGCCCAGAAATATCGACTTTTGATCGGGGTCTGATCTGGCAAATCCGAGATCACCATTGCGATCGTCTCGTCGAAACATAGAAGTTTCATATTCATATGTTTTCGATCCGACGGTCGGATCTTCCAGAAATCAGAAATCAAAAAGTGGGCCCGCGACTTAAGTGAATAGTAACCTTTGAATTTTTAACCCCTTGTGATCATGAATGGTCGAACCACTATCTAAATTTTAACATAGGAGTATGAGTAATGGATCCTAGCTAATTTCGACGTTCTGAGCGCAATGGCACTGACGGATTTCGCGTTTGGCGACCCGTGTGCATCGAAGTGCGTGCGTCGATTTGCGACATACAGAACAAGATGGCCCGAGATTTCATACGAGCACCAAATCAAACAAATGATTAGCCTATTTTGAAGGTCTCGACGAGCCGGACGTCGTGGCGAAGTCCATTTTCAGTTTCGGTGACTCGAGTGCCTCGAAAAGCGTGAAATACATTGAAAAAGTGGGTATTTTTGAAGAAACCCTAATATTTTATGTACCAAAAATTATGAGGCTTATAAGTTGGGGTGCTGGGTGCATTTGTCACCTACAAGGGACCTTAGAGTTTTAGGATCTTTGTGTAGGGGGTTTTGTGCAAATGTGCATTTAAACACTTGTATTCACGTGTTGGAGTGTACCCTGCCTCTTCCTCTTCGTAACTGAAGTTCCACCAGCATCTTAGCTCGCAACCGACGCGTCCCCTCAGTTGCCGTAACCTCCGGCCCTCGGGTCGCCGGGTTAAAGGTAAGAAGCCTAGTTTGGAGTTTCCCTTGAGTTGTGAAGGAGAGATCAACCAAAGCCATAGGGATTAGCCAACCTTCCTCTGAGAGCTTCATTAAGAGGCCGCAACCGAGCCCTGGTGTACCCGACCCCAGCCGCCGCCGAGTGCCGCCGCAGCCACTTTCCTCTTCTTCCTTTCTTCGACGAGGTGTGAAGTTGGACGGGATCTCTTCAAAGTTGGATTGGGAGGTGTCTGAGGAGTTCCTGGTGCTTGGAGGACCCTGCTGGAGCAAGCCTGGCCGCGCGTAGTGAGGGAACCAAGAATCCGCTTCCTCCTTCTTCCCCGAGCTCGGCTAAGGTGAGGGTCCTTAACCAACGGTTTCTAGCACCCCGGACCATTAGCAGTGGACTTCTTAGGTCCTTAGCTTCCTCCCTGCAAAGCCCCGAGGTCCCATGCAGCATGGTTAGCCGGCGGCCACAATGGGTCGCCGGAAACCTAACCTAGCTCCGCCCCTGAAGAACTCGGCAACCGCTGAATATAAACGCACCAAAATTGGTGTGCTTGGACTGTAGGAGAGAGGACCAAATCCACCAAATTTGATGGAGTATGGTTGCCCGTGATGGCAGATTCGTGCCCTAGCTTTCGGGTTTTCTTGCACTCGGCCGAGCTTGTTGCTCCGGCGCCGGCGGCCCTCTCCGACGCCGGCCACCTACCCAGAAGCCTTACTGGGAATGAGAGGAGTGCTCCCATGCATTTGCATGGCACCCATGCAGCATCAAATGATGCGGCCATGGATGAACCCGAAATTGATAACTTTGCGGCCGCCGGAGCTCCGGCCACTTCCGGCCGGGGGGGGATGTTGGGAAGCTTCGTGGTGACCCAGGGAGCCTTCCCTCTAAGTTTAGAGCTCCAGGTTGCCTCTGTAAAATTCCGCCATTAGAGGTGGAGGAGCTCGAAACCGAGCTTTCTCCAGCCGCGCCGCCGCCGTGCCCTGTCGCCGGACACAGGTCCAGGTGAGTTTGTTGTGTTTTAGCGTCCAAATGGCCAAGTGGTTGGGTCCCAGATGTTTGGTTGGATGGTCACGTTTTTCAAACAAGCACACTCATCTTCTTCGTTGCCCCGACCATTCCATCCATGCAAACTTGGCCCAGGCTTGAGAGAGAAGTAGAGAGAGTTATATAGATCATTTCCTCCAAGTCTTATAGCATTTGGTTCAGGTTTGCAGAGATCAACCTGGGATTGGTTGTGTGTGGTTGTATGTAAATGTGCCCACCAAGTGTTTGTATAAATGCATGAATGAAGAAATAATGGAATTGGACAAAGTTATGAATATAAAGATGCTCAAACTTATCCCCTGAGCTAGTGCTCACTTCAGATCAAAGTGATTTGTGTGGATTGAAGTTTGGTGCTTTGTGAACTTGTTTGAGTGCATGGCTTTGGTTCTGGTTGAACCAGCAGATCTGGGCCTCAACTAGGGTGAGCCCTGTGATCCTGCAATATTTAAAGACCTTTTCATATACAAAGTTGCTGGTTTGAAGTTTAAATTAAAAGATGTAGTTGAATCAACTTTTTGTGAAATGTTAAATAAAACATGGTTTTCCGGGCTGTTGGCGAAGTCGCGACAGTGCATTCCTAGCTAATTTGGGGTCACTGAACGCGATGCTCGCGTTAGAAACAGTGTTTGAAGTCCCGGAGAAACAAAAATTCATTTGGTATGTTAGAGAGGGTTTTATGGCCCGAAGTTTGCCTCGGGTCCGTGCTGCTGCAAATTAGTGAGCACGGTGTTCAGCATGAAAAAATGTCACCTGCTGGAAGTGACGGTTCATCAAAATTATTTTCCAGTTGAAAGAACGAGCGAAAACAGTGCTCAAATGGCACTAAAATGTAAATTCTGAAAACTTTAAGGGTTTTAATGCAAAATAGACAATGAGTACTGGTTAGTAAAATGTTTAATGATCCTAAGCTTTTCGTTGGGAATCCATCGGCTTTCGTTGAGCGGAAATCGGATAATAGTCCGAGAATCGGCAAAATCGTCGATTTTTTACGGTGTCTAGTTACAGTTAGAATAACTAAGAAGGTTTTAAATTGATCTGGGCTTAGGTTAGAGTTAGCGGGACTGAATTGATCCCTGATTGGTGATTTTTGATCCAGGTTGATTCAGTTTGCACCTGGAGTGAGCATTTAGAGGATTACAGATTAATTGCCTGCGCATGACAGGTGGGTTATCTTCGGTCCGGGGTTTATCAGTTCGGCCCTCTGGGGTGCGATACTGGTTGGACCCTGTTTTTGATAGCTTAAAAATTACTTGAGCCTGCCTTTCTTGATTATATTATATCTGCTATCTGCCTGATCTATACCTGTTATCTGTTCTATTTTGCCTTACATGATTGTCCATAGCACCTCTAGTATTTATACTTTTACTCGGACATTTTCATGGTTGATTAGTGAGCCTGTTTGTTCTGCTGATCAAATGATACCTCTCTGAGCACATAGATTTATTTAACTGAGGTTTTACCCCGCTTCGTAGGGTCGCCGGAGTCTGTTCTTGTTTGATAGGACAAAGGCACTGCTCTGCGAGGTTTGGACTTAAATCCAAGCTTCGTAGTGTCGCTGAGTCTGTTCTTGTTTGATAGGACAAGGGCAATGCTCTTCGAGGTTTGGACTTTTCAAACAGTTTTTTAAAATATGTGTTTAAGTTTTGTATCATTTGGTTGGTTGTGTGGTTGAGTTGAGTTTATCTGTGAGCTTCTGTTGAGAGATATTTGCCTTGATCTTGCATATGAGTTGAGATTTATTGATGAGTGTTCCTGCATAAGTGTTGAGTTTCAGTTGATCTTGTCATTGCATCCAGTGGGGATTTCCCGGCTTATTGCCGATTACCCGGTCAGTGGACCGTGAGCTTGAGCATTTGCATATGATTCGCCCGCACCGTTGTACTTCACGAATATCAGCGGATTTGCTACCCGTAGCGATGTTCTTTACCGGTAAAGTGGTTAGCTGAGGCAACCCGTGACCCTAGTTTGGGGAATGTCAACCAGGTGGGCAAGAGGGCAGCCTCGCCTGAGGTCTTGTGAAGGCCAATATGGTAGCTTGTGATTGGGTCTTTGCGTTTTCATCTATTTGATGCATGAGTGTTAAGTTGCTTTATATGATTCTATGTGATGCCTCTGATTATAGTTCCATTGTATCTTGCTGATTGTCCTAACTCCTTGATGTGTTGATTATCCTGATACATGTTTTAAATTCTGCTAAAATTATCTCCTATGCTTGTCCTAGTCATGAGTTGTACTTTCTTTACAGCACCAGTTATATATCTGCTTTACCCTACCCCGATCTATTACTATCCTCTAGCATTGTATACCAGTAGGTACGATCTGCTATTTCTCGGCTCGTCGTGCCCACTGGGATACACTCGGTGTGTCTCCACCCTCGGGTGACTGTTTTTCAGGTCGACACGGGTGTGAGATGTCGGGACGAGTTGGTGAGATCACGAGATAGAGCTTGACCCTGGACAGCCGATAAGAACAAGTATTTAATATTTGTTGTATCAAATGTAATGCAATGTAATTGAGAAGTTATTGAATTGTAATTTAATCTTGCTTAGTAGATGTACGTAGTTAGTACTCTGGTTGTATGCCAAGTGAGCCGTGCATATATAAAAAGGGCTCAATCCCCAGTGGGATTGGGACTCTTCTATATATGTGGCGGTCTGTTGCGCCCTGGCGGTTTTAAACTCTGATTTCAAAAAAAAAAAAAAAAAAAATTTAGACGCTGGTTTTAAACTCGGGGCGTGAACATTTAAGACTCCGACTCAATCACTGACTCACGAAATATGCCAACACCAAAATGCAGTAACAATTGAGAATAGATCTGACATGGTCGCTTATAACAATACTCAATAGCAAACATCTTGGCGCAGTCATTATATCTCAATCCATCCCACACGAGTTTAATCGAATCTCATCGGCGCATCACACTCAGAATTGAATATCACGGTGTGTTGCGTCTTCGATTCGACCCTTCGGTAGCAAGAATCATATCGTCGCCATCCTGGGATCGCGAGGGTCCGAGCCGGTTGCAACTCAGACTCTGCGATTAACACGACCTTCCTATTCTTCTAGTCCAACAAAGCCAAACTCTAAATCAGTTATTGAGAATAGATCTGACATGGGCGCTTAACCCATATCAATAGCAAAATCGGCGCCGTCATTATCTCCATTCCAGCCCACACGTTTGAGCTCGAATCATCATCGGCGCCGTCCACTCGAATTGATTGCCCACGGTGTGTTGCGTCTCCGATTCGAACCTTCGGTAGCAAGAATCATCATCGTCGCCATCCTGGCTCGCGAGGATCCTCCGAGCCGGTTGCAACTCGACTCGAGCTTTACACGACCATTCCTATTATTCTAGCCAACAAGCCAAACTCTAAATCAGTTATTGAGAATAGATCTGACATGGTTGCTATAACAATACTCAATAGCAAAATCGGATGAACATATACCTTCATGTCAAGCACAATTGCCATCATGATCTTTTCGGTGTAATTCCATGGAGATCTACAGTTTCAAAGAGCAAATTCTAGGAACAAAATAGACCCTATGAATACTTGGCACACAACCAATATAAATCTGCTGACTTCAATTAAATAGATAATCATCTATGGGCAGTACGAGATGCTAATGTGCTTCACTTGATGCATCCTGACCTTAATTTTTAATGCCATTTGAAGGCGTGCTCATTCAACTAAGCGGCTGGCCAATAAGACTTTTTGTGCTTAACTCGAGGTCTTCCCTTTATTTATGTCTTCCCGCATCTTCTCTCCTCCTCATACAACTAGATGGGAGAAAGAACAGGCAGATAAACCCTACCATACAACTCAACATAAACACAAAGATGGTAGGAATAGGTTTGGCATGCACCGACACGCCTTTGTATTTCCTGGCACCTCTTTTTCTCAAACTTAACATTTTCAGTAATTCCTCCCAAAAGCAAGGGAGAAAAATAAATGGTACAATCGTAAAAATATAAGAACATCCCTCCCTTAATGAACAATAAACGAACCGTTATTATGTATTTTCGCTATTTATCTTCCCAATGCCTTTGCTCTTTCTGGAGCGATTTTAGGCTATCCTTCGTGTATCTATAATATTGCTTTCTAGTTCAGCCACCCTAGACCTGAGATTTTCTATGTCACAACACCCAATCTGCAACCATGGAGATTTCACAACTAAGTCATCAATTAGAATACATGAACTTGCATGGAAGTAGATATCAAGGACAAGGTTAGAACCACTACATAAAAAGACGAGAAAGGTTCACTCATTCCGCACTAGCTGTCATATGCTTTCCATATCTTGATTTGGTCCACCGATACTGTATCCGAAGTTCAAAAATCAAAATATTTAATCCTGATCTTCATACGCTCTCCGATGAGTCTCGCCGTGACCTATGTACTAAATCAATAGAAAAAGTTAATGAGTTGAATAATTTGATAAAAACATCATAATCGCTCAGATGTTATGGATTCATCATCCATGAATACAAATACATTAAGGGTGACCTCAACCTGCTCTCCGTGATTTCAGACCGTGGGACCTTAAAGCAGTATTTTCTTTTCTTTGTGTGGGGGCCCCATGTCCCCCTCCTCTCTTTCTCCCCCCCTCTCCTCTCTACCCGGCGCTGCTTTGCAGTACGCCTCCGCCTCCTACGCCCGGGTGCCCGTCCCCTCCACTTCCATCCTCTCTCTCTTTCCTCTCTCTTCTCTTCTCTCTTCTCTCTCTCTTCTCTCTATTATCTCTTCTATGCGCCGCTGTTGCCTCCCCTCTGCCTTACGCGTCATTTGCCTGCACTCTGATTCCTATGCGTCGTTGAGGGTACTCTCCTCGATTAATGATGTCAGATAAAGTTACAATTTTCTATTAGCTGTCAAAAGTAGACTTCGTGATCTGAGATGGAGTTCTGCCAAACAGAGGCTCGCTGGATACAGAAATTGGCTTACCTTGGCTTTAAAAAGAGTTTGAGAGGCCTAAGTAAGATCGGTTAGCTTTCTTGTTTCCTGCTTTTGGGCTTATAGTCAGATCCATTTTGCAAAGCTTCTATTGTAATATTGGTAATTGTTCTAACTTAGGATTCTCTTATTAGTGGAAGTCGCAAAGGCCACGATGAGGTGCGTCATCGATAACAAAGAAAAAATTGATTGTTCTTCACGGAAATTGGAGAATCTGGTAATGCCAGGACTCTAATTGTAGTGCTTTTATTGCATTCCATAGAAGTAAATCCATTCATCTATGGCTTTTTGGTGTTCGATGAGAATTAGTAATTGCCTAATGTGCAAGTTGGATTGTTCATGGACATTTTTTATGTATTTGTGAAGCCATCTGAGTCTAAAAAACTTCAAACTTTTTATAGTGTTAACCCTTTATTTGCTTAATCCATCTCAGCCCAATATTTTTCCTTTTTTCCGTGTACTACCCTCAGATTCATTTTGCTCAGAATAATGATTACTATTATTATTAAGGAATCTATTGTCTGCTTATTTTGACCAATTCCGATTGTCAACTAATCTATGATCCCGTTAATTGCGCATATTTTGTAAACTTTCTTTCTTATTAACTAAAGCAATTAACATTTTAACTAGGCGGGTATTTTTTTTTTAAATGTACATAAGGCTACTTATACATGTTTCTTCTTTTTTTTATTGATAATTTTTT
>JAQNDB010004181.1:0-25127 GCA_029204045.2 Tillandsia leiboldiana | reverse complement strand
ATCTTTTGATTTTTGCTTTGACCGGGCTAATTTGGTTCCCTTTTTTCCTCCATTTTGTCCTTGGATCTGCAGCTACGATGTGCGGGAGGGCTTATGCCGCGGGAACTTTTGGAGCCGACTGTGATCGGACGCGCGGTTTTTCTCTTGAGCCTGTGGGATATTGGAGCATGGGGTTGTCCTATCTACAACAATGTCCAGAGTGTTGTGGAATTTTGGAGTGTGTTGTGGGTGTGTGTGTGCATGGGGTCTTGGAGAGTGTGTGTGTGGATTTTGTAAATTGTGTTTGAGAGAGCATCTGTGAGACTTTGGGTAGGATTGTAGTGCACTTGAGCCTTGTGTGTTCACTTCGGGTAGGCAGTTGAGTGAGCCGGATGCGCGCAGGAATTGCAGAGGACTCGAGTGATTTATTTGGTTTTCCAGGGATTTTCCGGGTTCGCGGCAGTCTCCGCGCGCGGCGCGATTTTCGGAGTTTCGTCTGTTTGAGGTTTCGGCGCTTCACCGACTTTAGCGTTGCCTGCGGAAAGCGATCCAGGTGGTTGGAATTTCTCCAAAATGTATGGAATGCCCTCTAAGCTTCTGTAAGCATATTGATCATGTTTAGTTTATCTGTTTTATGCTTTATAAATCAGATAGTTGCCTAAAAAATTGTAGGAATATTTTCCTGAGCCCCCGATATTTTAACATGATCTAGAGGTGTCTTGACACTAGACTGCATGATCATTTTGCATTGGATTGGCATCTGAACCATTTTAAAAATCGTCGGACATGTTTTAATGAAAATCAGGCTTTGAAAAATGTTCTAAAACAGTGAGATCACCTAGAGGGGTTTGGTTGGTTCAGATTGCATGTATGCTCGTGCCAGAGGCCGAGCAGATTTTTAGTGCATTGTGTGTGAGATTCTAGTGTCTTGAGAGTCGCACTTCCTCGTTGGGATTGATGGTTTATTCCAGATCATGGGCCGTGTTCTGATTTAGTGGTGGAGGTGGTTCTCCCACTTAGCTTTGAGAGTTTGGGGGTTCTGGCAGATCGACCATGGAGGTTTCCCAACTCAGCCACGGTCGTGCATTCAGATTGAGTCGTTGAGGAGTTCTCCGACATAGCTGTGAGAGTGTTTGGGCATTTCCCGATTGAGTCATGGTCTTTTCCGACTGAGTTATGCTAGTTGAACATTGAGTTCCGATCTGTTTGATCGTGGATTATAGCCTGCTGAGACTGAGGTTTTATGCCAGTTGTGAGATACTTGAGTTCGCAGGGTCGCTCCCGCGAGCTACGCTCCGGGATGCGATGATGATATCGAGCCTGACGAGGCTGCGATGTGGTTACTATGATAATCCTTGAGGGACACCCTATGTAAGACCAAGCCCTTTTGGGCATGAGTGCAGTAGATGAGCGCAGGCTTGACTGGTCCAAAGGGACAACCATTGAGATTGGGTGATATGTGTGAGTGAGTTTCATAGCATGTTCATAGATGAGTTTTCTTCGAGCATGGTACTTGAGGCATTTTATTAGTATCGGAGTGGTATCATAGCAGGATCAGAGTAGAGTTTCCCTTGAGCTTGATGTTTATTCATATGTTACGGATTTTGTTTTGGCGCTTTCGTGAAAGTGTTAAGTCTTGAAGATTGAAGGTGAAGAAGTTTGGATCATAACTCAATCTCAAGAAAGAAGAATTCAAAAGGATCAGGTATGTTTAACTAAAGATTTTTGGTGATCCGAATACTTCTTGTAGTGTAGAAACACTTGGAAGAATTTTTATTGCATAAAAATCAAAAACTGGACATGGGACATGTTCAGGATCCGGATCAGATTGTTCAATCCGGATCCCGAAGGTGGTTCGTTCATACACCAGTTCAATCCGGATCGTAGCTTCCTTGATCCGGATCCCGAACATTGAGTTTACCATTTTCCTTGAACGATCCGGATCAGGCTTCGCAATCCGGATCCCGAACGTTGATGTTTGGTGAACTGTATGAACGATCCGGATCAAGCACTTCGATCCGGATCCCGAACCTTCGTTTTTCTGGAATTGCCTGACTCGTTACGACGATCCGGATCACAGCTAATCCGATCCGGATCGCCGTCCGTAAAATTTCCAGAAATGTTAGTTTTTGATTCTTATCTTCTTCCTAGGGTTTCTAACCTATAAATAGACCCTATGATTCTTTTTCTAGGGTTAATCCAGATATCCCATAGCCGTCATAATCAAATATCATCTTATACGGCCTAGATCCACATATAGAGAAGAAAGGAAATCATTAGAGATTACTCTATGTTTCTTCATCTATATTGATTAGTTTGATTCTAGGTTTTCATACTCACATCTTGAGTTGAATCAAACTAATGAATACTTAGATGGTATTTCCTATCTATCTTTGATCTAAGTATTCGGCGGATCATCACCACCCAAAAACAACGATTTACCCCAAAATCGGCGCGTGGACTCGCGTGGCCTTGTGGATTCAAGGCAACCGCTCTCGTGGATTCGGAGCGAGGTACGTTCGTGGATTCGAAGCGTGCTACTGGGTGAAGACCGTGGATTCGGTCGGACGTCGTGGACTCGACGTTGGACGCCGTGGATTCGGCGTTGGACGCAGATCGTGGATTCGAGAAGCGTTGCGGAGCGAGCGGAGAAGATCAACTAGGAGCGTATGGAAAAGGTTGAGTCGTGTGTGAGTACGGTAAATCACCTTGTACGTGTTTAATTCTAGTGGATTTCACCGTGTTATCGGTCCCGTGGTTTTTTACTCCGGTTTGGAGTTTTCCACGTAAAAATCTTGCGTGTTATTTATATTTCCGCATTGGGTTTTATTGCGCAATGATTTTTTGAGTGTTTATTGTTTACACCTATTCACCCCCCTCTAGGTGTTTTTTCCCCTATTTAGATCCATTATTACATATAACCCAACAAGTGGTATCAGAGAGGGAATAGGGTTGTAAACAATGGTTGAAGGTGGAAACATCAACAGACCCCCGTTCTTTGATGGAACAAATTATGCGTACTGGAAAGTACGGATGAAAGCCTTTTTAATTTCCATCGACGAACGGGTGTGGCAATCAATTGAATTAGGATGGTCTAATCCAACTGAAATTATTGCTGATGTTCGCACCATCAAACCTAGGTCGAAATGGACCAAGGAAGAGTTAGATTCATCTTCTTACAATGGCAAGGGAATTAATGCTATTTTTAATGCCTTATCTCAAACTGAATTCTCTCGCGTCTCGGCATGTGAGACTGCGAAAGAAATCTGGGATGTTCTTCAGGTTACACATGAGGGAACTAACCTCGTGAAGATTCAAAACTGCAAATGCTTACGAGCAAGTTTGACTCTATTTTCATGGCAGAAAATGAATCTTTCACGGACTACTATACACGATTGCAAGACATCGTAAACTCATGTGCTAACCTGGGAGAGAAGATTCCAGAATTTAAGGTTGTAAGAAAGATCTTAAGAACTCTTCCTGAACGATTTCGCCCAAAGGTTACAGCCATTGAAACTATTAAACACCCGGACGAAATACGTGTAGAAGAATTAGTTGGTTCATTACAAACTTATGAAATGACATTTACTACTAACTATTCTTCGGGAAAGGCATCCTCTTCTAAGTCTTCAGGTTATGCTTTGAAAACAACAAAGGAAGAAGACACGGATTCATCCTCCTCAGACGATGACGAGAACCTATCTATGGAGGAATTTGAGAAGCAGCTCGCTCTCTTGACAAGGAAGTTTCGCCGCAACTTTCGAAGGGGTAATTCAAGTAAAACTCCATCCTTCGGAAAGTCGAAGAAAGGCAAGGGTACTTCAAGTTACAAGTCAAGAAAGCAAGAGAACTTTTCAAAGGATAAGAAAAGTTCAGAAGGACAAGTCCAATGCTTCAAGTGCCGAGGATACGGCCATATTGCAACGGAGTGTCCAACTAAGAATCCGTCGAAGAAGAAAGCGATGCAAGTCGTCACTTGGGATGACAACTCAACGTCAAATGAGTCATCCTCAAGTGATGAAGAAAGCGCAACGGCATTCCACGCGTCCACATCTTCACCCTTCATGTGCTTAATGGCAAGTACTCCGATTCATTGTCCAACTCCCCTGTTGAAAAATGCAACGGATGATGAATCAAGTAATTCTGAAGGTGAAGATTTTGTTTTAGCCTACCACAGACTTTTGAGGGATTCAAAGAAACTGGCTAAACAAAACAAGGGTTTGAGAGGGAGATTGCAGGATCTCGAAGAAGAAGTAAAAAGGGTAACTTCTCTCTCGATCGATCTTGAAGTGGAAAGGGATAATCTGATAAAAGCAAATGTTTCCCTTCAAGAGTCCAATGAGCTTTTTGAGAAGGAACATACAAAACTGGTGGATAAAGCGGATCACTTCTCAAAGCTCTACATCGAGGCCCAACAAGATAAATTGGAAATGACAAAGACCATTCTCCAACTCAAGGATGACTTAAAGAGATTTTCTTCTGGAAGGAGTAAGTTGGATAGCTTCTTGGTCTTGGTCAAACAAATCGGTTCGGCCTCGGGTACACTCAAACTGGAAACAGTCCAAGTTCGAGTGGGACAGTTTTTGTGCCTCAGTCGGTATCTCCTCCTCCGACACCGGAATTCACGACAAACAACGACAACAAGCCTACTTCTTTCTCTTCGGGATCGTCAAGCGCAAAGGTATGTTTTCGTTGTGGTATTTCAGGGCACATAAGGAGATATTGCAAGATAGGAGCCAAACGCTCAACTCAGACATTTCTTGCAACGACTACCAAAAGGTGATTCCTCAGAAATCAAATGCAAATCATACAAAGGAAAAGAGACTTGGTAGTTCACCGCACAAGACGACATCATCAAGGAGAAGCAATCGATCTAACAAGACGCCTTCACCTAGAGAATACCTCACGACCATTACCGACGCATTCCAAAAGGTTTTGGGTGCGCAAAGGTGAAATCTTCCCTTGTCTTGTTACTAATGTTTCCTTGCATGCATATGATAATTCGTCTTGGTATCTGGATAGCGGTTGTTCCCGTCACATGACCGGTGACAAAAATAGTTTTCAAAACTTTGAGAAAATCTCCGGAGGACTTGTTGTTTTCGGAGACGGTCGATCTTCCAAAATTGTTGGAAAAGGAACAGTAGCTATTCCAGATGGCCCGATTTTGAAAAACGTGTTATTTGTGATGGCCTTAAGACTAACCTCATTAGCATAAGTCAACTTTGCGACAATGGTTTTTCAGTTAACTTTTCATCTGTTGAATGTGTTGTAACTGATAAGGACCATGTCTTCTTTTTAAAAGGGGTTAGATCTGAAAACAATTGCTATGTTGTTCCTAATAAAATTTCTGAAAAATGTAACCTAGTTTCTTTGGATAATGAAACACTTTGGCATGAAAGACTAGGTCACATAAATTTTAAAGAACTAGCAAGATTTCAAATAAAGACGTGGTTAAGGGGGTTCCTAAACTTCTATTAAAAAACAACATGTGTGCGGAGGTTGTCTTAAGGGAAAACAATCAAGGGCTGCACACAAGAACCTGAACCAGCGTTGGTACCAAACGGCCCTTGGAATTACTGCACATGGATTTAACTGGGGCCGACCCGTCAACCATCTTTGGGAGGTAAATGGTATATTTTCTATTGGTTGATAATTTCTCTAGGTTTTCATGGGGTAGCATTTTTAAAAGAGAAAGCTGATACGTTTGATTCTTTTCATGAGATTTGTCATCGTATTATGATTGAAAAGAAAGAAAAGATCATTCGTGTTAGAAGTGATAGAGGTGGAGAATTCATTAATTCCAAATTCATTGATTTTTTGCACTTCCAACGGCATAAAACATGAATTCTCGGCACCCTATACACCTCAGCAGAATGGTGTTGTTGAGCGCAAAAACAGGGTTGTTCAAGAGATGCGCGTGTGATGCTTCATAGCCGGAATTTACCGCTATATTTTTGGGCTGAGGCTGTGAACACCCGCTTGTCTATGTCATTAATCGAGTGTATTTGCGCCCAGGAACTTTAAATACACCATATGAGCTGTGGTTTAGTAGAAAACCGGATATCAAATACTTTCGTATCTTTGGGAGTCGATGTTTATTTTGCGTGATCGCGAAAATCTTGGTAAGTTCGATTCTCGAAGTGACGAAGGGATCTTTTGGGTTATTCTACAATAGCAGAGCATATCGGGTATTTAACATGGAATCTAAACGATTGTAGAATTTATAAATGTTAAAGTAGATGAAGCTTTTCACTTTGCATCTGAAAAATCTACCCTCGATATCTCTCTTGATGATGATACTCCTGTAAGTGCATCTCCTCATGATAATACTTCCAATATTATGATGCATCTAATGGTTCTTCAAGTTTATCTGATGTGCAGGAATCATCTCATGTACCTCCGAGTACTCCGTTACAACAAACGTTACGCATCTCCAAGGATCATCCTGAATCAAACATCATTGGAGACCCACAAGAAGGAGTCAAAACTCGGAGACAGTTGGTTTGTGGATTCGCTTGCTACGTTTTCTTGATCGAACCAAAGAACATCGATGAAGCTCTTCAGGATGACTACTGGATTAAAGCAATGCAGGAAGAGCTCCATCAGTTTGAGCGAAACAAAGTCTGGGAATAACAAAGCCTCCAAAGCCACACAATGTGATAGGTACCAAATGGATTTTCAAGAATAAGAAAAATGAAGATGGTACCATCATCAGGAACAAAGCACGTTTAGTTGCTCAAGGCTACTCTCAAGTAGAAGGTATAGACTTTGATGAAACTTCGCCCTGTAACTAGACTCGAGTCCATTCGTATATTATTCGCGATAGCTTGTCATTTTAAAATAAAATTGTTTCAAATGGACGTTAAGAGCACGTTTTTAAATGGGTTCTTAAATGAGGAAGTTTATGTGGCTCAACCGAAAGGTTTTGTAGACTGTAAACTACTACCATGTTTTTCGTTTAAAAAAGGCTCTTTACGGTTTAAAACAAGCACCGCGAGCATGGTACGAAAGGTTGACAAAGCACCTTTTGGAGAAGGGCTATACTCGAGGGGGAGCTGACAGGACTCTCTTTGTGAAGCATTATCAAAATAACTTCATTGTAGCACAAATCTATGTCGATGACATTGTATTTGGTGCGACAAGAGATATGATGCTTCTAAATTCGCTGAAACCATGGAAAGCGAATTTGAGATGTCAATGATGGGCGAATTGACTTATTTCCTTGGATTGCAAGTGAAACAGTGTGACGAAGGCATCCATTTGTGTCAATCCAAGTATGCTTTGGAGTTGGTCAAAAGTTTGATCTAGAAAATTGTAAAGATTTTCCAACTCCAATGGGAACTAGCAATAAAGGATTAGGAAGTGAATCTTTTAGTGAGAATGTAGACGAGAAACTTTATCGGAGTATGATTGGAAGTCTACTTTACCTCACGGCTAGTCGCCCGGATATATCTTTTGGTGTTGGGATCTGCGCGAGATATCAATCTGCACCAAAGGAGGTTCACCTGAAAGCGGTGAAACGATCATCCGATACATTAAAGGAACCATAAATTTCAGAATTTGGTATCCTATGGGAACAAGTCTAGATATTATTGGATACTCAGATGCCGATTGGGCAGGATCTGTGGATGATCGGAAAAGTACGAGTGGTGCATGTTTTTATTTAGGCCACTGCCTTGTTGCATGGCACAGTAAAAAGCAAAACTGCATTGCACTCTCGACTGCCGAAGCGGAATATATCTCAGCGGGTAGTTGTTCAACCCAACTCATTTGGATGAAAAGTGTGTTGAGCGACTTCCGGATTTCAGCAACTTCGGTAACAATTCTTTGTGACAACACTAGTGCTATAAACATTTCCAAAAACCCTGTGTTGCACTCTAGAACAAAACACATTGAACTTAGATATCATTTTCTTAGAGAGCTAGTTGAATCAAATACTCTTCAACTGTCATATATTTCAACTGAAGATCAATTAGCTGACATTTTAACAAAACCTTTGGATCAAAAACGTTTTATTCATTTGCATAAAGCAATTGAAATGCTTTCCTTGAAATAAACTTCTTTTTGAAACTTTTGCTTAGGTTAGGTTTTGTTTTTGTGTTTTTGTTCTTTATCTATGTTATACATAGTACATTAATTGAGCATGTGTATTATTGACTTTACTTGCATCCTTTCATATAATTAGAAATTTATTATGCTTTGGATATCATAATAATTCAGTTGATGCATTGATCATTTATTTAAATTAAATCATTTTTTAATTGATCAAAGATAATTTCTCTCTCAATGATCTCTTGGTATTGTTTTTATCTTATTTGACTATTTGGTTGAGTATGAATTCGAGATCAATCCTTGGTTGAATACTTTATATCTTAAATTAATTGATAGCCAATTGAGGGGGAGTCAAAGAAATGTAAAATGCTCAAAAGATGTGGAAAGAGTTACATCCCAATGAGGAGTGTGAAAACTACCACCGCATGGAGGAAAAGAGCTACCACCTCGGTCGTCCGAGTACTGTGTGCAGCTACCACATGTATACCAAGCATGGGTTTGTAATTTTGATTAAATAAAATGCATGATTGAAATACTTGACTCCGTCAAATTTCAAGGTTGGTATAAGGTGGGATTTTTAAATGAAAGATGCTCAAAGAGCCACTCTCTTCAACAGATTGACTAGATACATTATATAATTTATTTGGGATTTCAAACATCTATTGATCTTGGTAATTCCTTTTCTTTATCATTTTAATGATTTGATAAACGCCGTACTCATAAGATCATGATGGATGTGTTTGAACTTGATCAACTTTAAAGGTTTTAATTTCTGTAAATTTTCATGTCATTATTTGAATGTTATTGATAGATTTAACATAATTTATTTCTCTTGACATGAAACGATGATTTTTGTTAAAGTTGATGTGCTAAAATGCTTACATACTTTTTCCGGATTTTATTGAATTTTTCTAAATTATTCTGAAGAAAAAGTTGGAGCCGATCCGGATCGGACATGAATGATCCGGATCCCGAACGCAGGTGTTTCCTGCGGGTAGCCGATCCGGATCGAAATCTCGATCCGATCCGGATCACGGCTAGGGTTTTATTAGAACAAGAGGGATTTTGATTTCTTTTATTCCAATCTTTGTTCTTAAGACTCCAGAGTTTCTCTCTCTAGAATTCATCCTTCTTGGAGCCTTTCAAACTCGAGTTCTTCGATTCCAAGTAAGTTTTATTGATCAAAATCTCGGTTTTTCACTGTTTTTCCTTGTTTACTCAAAACGTGAGTAGAAATCATGGAACTTTTTCATTTGTGAATGGTTTTTGGTCAAATCTCTTTTGAAATAAGAACTCTGGGTAGATTAGTTTTGATTATATGCTAGGTATTCTCTTGATTAACGAATTTTGGGCTTCGATTTCTGAAAATTCGGTTTTAGGGCATATAATGGGAATTTTCGAAAATCATGCAATTGATCTATTTTTAAAATTCTTTTTGCAAAACTAATTTGATCCCTAGTCTCTCTACACGATAATGATTGTTTGGGTACAATTTTTTTAATTTTTGAAAATTAACAATTTTTTTTTCGTGTTCTTGAGGTGTTCCTCACAGGATTTTCTTCTCACAAGAAACCAATAGCAATGGTGATCACGTGGATCATTCTCCTTCTGGCTGCTATGGTAAATACGAGAGACACTGTCAAGCCCAAGAGGGCTAAAAAGGATGAAGTCATTTGGGATGAGTTGTCAGATGATGAAACACATCCTGGAAAATCGCCACAGAAAACCTCTGTTGCATCGAAAGAGAAAGCCCGTGCAGAGACATCAAAGGAAAAGGCTCCGCCCACTGCTACGGAAAAAGAAAAAGAACCAATGACCTCTTCATCCATACTAAAAAGAAAAAGACTCGCTCGACGACCTGGACGAGCTCGAGGTATTGAAATAAATGAACCATGTCAAGAGAATCCAAAGAATATCTCTCAAATTGACACTGAATCTGAAGACGAAGAAGATTGGGACACATTTCTTGATGAAGTACAATAAGGTATTGATGAAGAAAATAAGGTTTACCTAAAGAACAAGAAGCTACTGAAGTCTTCCTCAATACTTAAGCAGCAAGCAAGAAAAAAGAATGTGCCAAGCAATGAACCTCTTGACAATTCACATTCTTTGCCAAGAAGATCTCCTCGGAATGAAGGACAGACTGCTCCGTCAATCGTCACACAACGTTCCTCAACTTCCAGAAGAATTGACCAAAAGGGAGACCTGGAGTCTTCCATCAAACAAGAGCAAGACAAAATGGGTCTAGGACTCAGAAAGATGTCCAAGGACATACATCAGATGAAACAAGAGTGTTCTACGATTTCGGGATTGCTTAAAGGAATTTTGAAGAAGCTGGGTTGCACGAGCTCTGAGGACTCCGCCTCGAATGACTCAGATTCAGCTGCTTGAATCGTTTGACCACTAATTCTCTTGTGCAGGATTTCAGTTTTTTAGGTTTTAATGTTCTGTTTTTACTTTGCTTTAGTTTTAATTCTCAGGTTTTTCTTGATTTTGAACTTTTTAACTCTCCTTAAATTTTAAATTTTTGGCTTAGTTTGTGACAAAAAGGGGGAGAGAGTTTAGAGTGAACTCTGTGAACTCTGTGAGAACTTTGAACTTTTGGTGAGAACTTATTACAAACTTTGACTTTGGTGAAAGGTAAGTATCACAACTTCTGGTTTTTATCTTGTGATTTGTTGCATGTCCCTACTAACTATTCGACTAACTATTTGGACATGTATTATTACTAACAAGTTGTTTGATTACTAACAAAGCAAAGTTATGACATTTGGAATTTTATTGCTTAGAAGATATGTCAATGTTTGATTGTGATCTTATTACATATCTGAATTACTCAATGTAATGGTGAGCATAAACTCTATCTCTGTTAGATTTTGAATGCTAAATATTCTTGAGGTATCTAACGATCTCTTTTTGTCAAGAATGATTTCTTTTTGCAGAGAGTACAGATGTCTAAGTCTAGAGTCTGTTTTAGGAGTTTATCTCTTGTATTTAATTTTTGGATCTCCATTGTAAATTTTTGTTGTACGGTGATAGCAACAAAAATATCTTTTTTGAATTTTCTTTAGTGGATCTGTGTTTTGTCACGAAACCGCCAAAGGGGGAGATTGTTACGGATTTTGTTTTGGCGTATTTCGTGAAAGTGTTAAGTTTTGAAGATTGAAGATGAATGAAGTTTGGATCATATACCTCAATCTCAAGAAAGAAGAATTCAAAAGGATCAGGTAAGTTTAACTAAATATTTTTGGTGATCCGAATACTTCTTGTAGTGGAGAAACACTTGGAAGAATTTTTTATCGCATAAAAATCAAGAACTGGACATGGGACATGTTCAGGATCCGGATCAGACAGTCCGATCCGGATCCCGAAGGGTGTTTGTTCATTGGCAAATCCGATCCGGATCATAGTCATTTCGATCCGGATCCCGAACATGGGAATTTGCTGAAATACATGAACGATCCGGATCGTGCATTACAATCCGGATCCCGAACCCTGTTTCTCTGGAATTGCCTGACTCGTTACGACGATCCGGATCACAGCTAATCCGATCCGGATCGCCGTCGTGAAAATTTCCAGAAACGACAGTTTTTGATCCTTATCTTCTTCCTAGGGTTTCTAACCTATAAATAGACCCTATGATTCTTTTTCTAGGGTTAATCCATATAAGCCGTAAATCCACATACAAGTCGTCATTTTTATACGGCCTAAGATCCACATATAGAGAAGAAAGGAAATCATTAGATATTACTCTATGTTTCTTCATCTATATTGATTAGTTTGATTCTAGGTTTTCATACTCACATCTTGAGTTGAATCAAACTAATGAATACTTAGATGGTATTTCCTATCTATCTTTGATCTAAGTATTCGGCGGATCTGTTACGGCATTTTGGTATTGGCATATTTCGTGAGTCAAGTCAGTGAGTTGAGTCGGAGTCTTAAAGGGATCAAATTGCCAATCAGCAATCAAAGACTTAGAAAAGACTCAACAAGAGCTCAAGTTGACACTCAGTATCTTGAGTCTTGAAGATTGAAGTTGAAGAATTGTGGATCAGTTACATCAATCTCAAGAAGAAAGTATTCAAGAGGATCAGGTATGTTTAACTAAATAATTGTGGTGATCCGTATACTTTCTTATAGTGTAGAAACACTTGGATGAACTTTTATTGTCATAATAATCAAAAACTCGTGTTCGGACATGTTCAGGATCCGGATCAGAGCCAACGATCCGGATCCCGAAGGTTGTTGCTTCATACAAGACTTCGATCCGGATCCATGCAATTTCCGATCCGGATCCCGAATGTTAAGTTTTCTGATTTGTATGAACGATCCGGATCGGGCAATGCGATCCGGATCCCGAACCCTTGGTTTTCTGGAATCGTCATTCTCGTTACGACGATCCGGATCGCAGTAAATCCGATCCGGATCGCCGTCCTGAAAATTTCCAGATAAGGTATGTTTTTGATTCTTATCTCTTTCCAAAGGTTTCTAAACTATAAATAGACATTTAGGGTTTCTCAAGAACGTGGGTTCTCTACCGATTAATTTATAAAACACTTGAGAGCAACCCTAGAGGCTAGGTTTTTATCGTTCTTCTTTATAGCCTCTTTTAGGTCAATTCGATGGTTCCTTCAAGAACATATCTTTGGTCGAATTGATCTAATCTTTGCTTAGAGATTTCTTCTACGGTTCTTCATTGATAATCTAAGCAAAGGATCACCATCGAAGTCAATATTCTTATCGACTGAGTTTGCGTCGTGGATTCGACGTGGCATCGTGGATTCGGTGTGCTAAAGGCGTTTCGTGGATTCGAAGCGTGCGTTCGTGGATTCGAACGTGAGCAGTGGACGGGCAAAACGGTGGAGCGCGAGGTCCAAGAAATTGAATGAGGGGTTAAATCCGTGGAGACGGTAATCACCTTGTTATTCTTCTTTTCTTAGGGATTGTTATTGCGTGGATATCCAACCGGTCAGCGCGAGGTCCGAAGAAGCTGAAGGAGGGGTTGAGTCCGTGGAGTCGGTAATCACCTTGTTATTCTTCTATTCTTAGTGGATTGTTATTGCGTGTTGGTCCCGTGGTTTTTCTCCTGGATTGGAGTTTCCACGTAAATCTCGGTGTGTTGTTTTTATTTTCCGCATTGGTTTTTATTTTGCACTGAGATTTGGTTTTATAAGTATTACACCTATTCACCCCCCCTCTAGTTGTTTGATAGTACCTATTTAGATCCTTGTGGATCCATAATAACTCTACAATTGGTATCAGAGCGGGTTTTAGGTTTATCTATCATGATGGGTGAAAGTGGTAATATTTATAGACCTCCTCTTTTTGATGGGACTAATTATGCTTATTGGAAAGTGCGGATGAGAGCTTTTCTCATCTCAATTGATGAGCGTGTTTGGCAAACCGTGGAACACGGTTGGGTGCATCCTGTTGAGGAAGTAGGAAATTCTACTACCCCAAAACCTCGCTCTAGATGGTCCAAAGAGGAATTTGAAAGATCTTCTTACAATGGGAAAGGTATGAACGCTTTATTTAATTCTCTTTCCTCGACTGAGTTCACACGAATTTCCGCGTGTGAAACCGCAAAGGAAATTTGGGATATTCTCAAAATTACACATGAGGGTACTAATCTTGTAAAAATTCAAAAGCTCCAGATGCTTACAAGTCAATTTGACTCTATTCATATGGAAGAGCATGAATTGTTTACAGATTATTACACTAGACTTCAAGATGTAATAAATACATGTGCTAATTTAGGAGAAAAGATCCCGGAGTCGAAAATTGTAAGAAAGATACTTCGGACTCTTCCGGAACGGTTTAGGGCAAAGGTTACCGCCATTGAAACCGTTAGTCATCCGGATGAGATGAGTGTAGAGGAATTAGTAGGTGCTTTGCAAACTTATGAAATGACTTTTCCTACTAATCAAGTTTCTTCCAAGTCTTCTTCTAAGCTTACAGGTATTGCATTCAAATCAACAAAGGAAGAAGATAGCGAATCAAGTTCCGACGATGAAATCTCTTTTGCCGATTTTGAAGAACAATTGGCGCGGATCGTAAAGAAATTTCGTCGGAAGTTTTGGAAGAATCGAACCGATGGATCTTCATCCACGAAATCTTCTAAAGGATCATCGGGTTCTAAATCCTCTAAACTCAAAAGCTTTGCAAAACCTTCTAAAGAAAAAGAAAAAGATGATTTCGAAGGGGAAATCCAATGCTATCGATGCAAAGGCTACGGCCATTTTTCAATGGATTGTCCTTCTAAGAAATCATATAAAAAGAAGGCTTTGCAAGCAAAAACTTGGGACGATTCTACTTCTAATGAATCGACCTCAAGTAAAGAGGAAAAAATCGTTGCTTCTCATGCCTCTCATTTTCCCTCTTCTAATAATTGTTTATCATCATTAGTCACAAACTCTACTCCTTTGATTTTGTATGAAACATCAACAACCGGCGGAGAGTCATCAAGTGAGGGGGAGTCGGACGAGGAAGAACTCGTTGAGGCATATCAACAACTTCTTGCGGAATCTAAGAAGATGGCCAAACATATCAAGAAGTTGAGAAAGCAACGACTTGAAGATCAAGACGAGAATCATGCTTTAAAGATAAAACTTCATGATCTCGAGGAGGAACGAGAACGTTTATTGGAAAACAATAAAATCCTTCAAGAAGAGCGAAACCAATCGGAGACAAACGCTAAATCATATATGGACAAGATTGGTTTTCTAGAAAAACAGTTTGAGGATATTCATGTTACCAACCAAGCTTTGACCAAGCAAGTTCATGAACTCAAATCCGACATACAAAGGCTTTCAACCGTTTCCAAGAAACTAGATTGTATGTGCGGATTAGGTCAAACAAGAAAGGTTAGTTTGGGATTCAAAAAGGACCAAACTGTGCATGCTTCAAGTTCCACATTCAAATTGAAAGGAAGAACTTGTCACTTTTGTGGACTTGAAGGACATTTGGTGAAGACGTGCCCGAAAAAGAGAAAGAAGAATTCATCGGCAACTTCATCTACGGAGCGAACTCAACGGAATCAAAAGACACATCAAGTCAAAGGAGTTCACTCAACCCACCAAAGGTCCGAGCCACATCATCAATCATACAAGTGGATCACTGCGAGGCAAAGACCTAAGGTGGATCAACAGTCAAAGCTATCATCTCCCAACCACAATGAATCAAGACAACCCAGAATTCGACAATTTTGGATTCGGAAAGGTGATATCTTTCCTTGTCTTAAGTTCTAAATAGCTTATGACTATATGTAATGCTTTGATTGGTTTTCCCTTCATATCTTTCTTAATCTTTGCATTACATCTTTTTCAATGCTCTTCGTTTTTATGTTTTGTTCAAACAAAAGGATTTTAACGAACAAGTGCATTGAATAAAAAGGGTTTTCGCTTTCAATCACTCCATTTTAATTTTATTTGGATTATCAACTTTACTCCATAATCATAATCTTGAAGATACTTCATTATAGGAGTTTTTGATATTATAAGCATCAAATTTTAGAAATCATGTGTGATCTTTAGATGCTTAATCTATCTCGGTTGTGTGAATTCATTGTGATAAACGTGAGACAACCGATAGACTAAAATTTGGGATATAATTCTTTCACGTAAGAGATTGCATTCTTACAAGGGTATTGAAATAATTTGCAAAAGATGTGGAAAGAGTTACATCCGAAAGGAGTGTGAAAACTACCACCACATGCTGGAAAGAGCTGCCACCCCGGTCGTCCGGTTTGTGTGTGAAGCTACCACATGTTATGGATGCTTGATAGTATTTTATGAGAAAATCTTTAGTTGAAGCATTTGGAGATTTATATGCAAAGCTCTTATATTTTGAATAATCTCCTGGTTGGTATAAGGTGGGATAGTTGAAAGATGCTCAAAGAGCCTCCCTTAGGTATTTTAGTGCTTATCTCAAATTTGAAAGGGTAAGAAATCAAATTGATGTCATTTGGAAATCTCTGTAAGTCATCTTTGTACATCCGTTACATCTTGATAGACTTTGGATCTCAAGATTATTTTTGATGACTTGTGTTTGATGAATATAACATGAAAAACGGTTTATAATGTTTTACCTTTATTTTTCATGATTTCGGAGTAAATCTTTTTAATTTTTGTAAAATTAATTGGATTGAATGACATCTATGTGATCTCATATTATTTTCAAGCACTTAAATTGTTTTCTTGATGGAATACAAATCGGTAATTCAATTATTTCAAAATCTGGATTTGTTTCAAGAAATTATTTGATTTTTGCTTTCTGGTACCGGTACGAAATCTGCATTTTTGTTATATACCAGAACTGAGCTTTTATCTCTCTTTCTCCATGAACTAATTTTGTTTGTAATTTCCTTTTGTCTAGTATGTTCACTGTTTGACAATTTGTGACAAAAAGGGGGAGAAGAGAAATGACGGAGATAAGATCATCAAGAGAGGATAAACGAAACGAAAATGGAAAAATGGGGGAGAACGGAAAATGATGATCGTATCACAAAGGGGGAGAACAGAGATGCTCAAGATAGGGGGAGACAAAGAAAAAATTGAAAGAGCAGAAAAACAAAAGAACCAAAAGGAAGACGGATCAAATGTAGGATTGTAATTTCTAACGACTAACGTTTGATTTCGTTTGGAGTTTTATTTTGCAGGAATTACATCACTTTAAGACTCCAAGTCCTAAGTCATAGTGTTACGGCATTTTGGTATTGGCATATTTCGTGAGTCAAGTCAGTGAGTTGAGTCGGAGTCTTAAAGGGATCAAATTGTCAATCAGCAATCAAAGACTTAGAGAAGATTCAACAAGAGCTCAAGTTGACACTCAGTGTCTTGAATCTTGAAGATTGAAGTTGAAGAATTGTGGATCAGTTACATCAATCTCAAGAAGAAAGTATTCAAAAGGATCAGGTATGGTTAACTAAATAATTTTGGTGATCCGAATACTTTCTTATAGTATAGAAACACTTGGAAGAATTTTTAATTTCATAATAATCAAAAACTGGTGTTCGGACATGTTCAGGATCCGGATCAGGGCCAACGATCCGGATCCCGAAGGTTGTTGCTTCATACAAGACTTCGATCCGGATCCATGCAATTTCCGATCCGGATCCCGAATGTTATGTTTTCTGATTTGTATGAACGATCCGGATCGGGCAATGCGATCCGGATCCCGAACCCTTGGTTTTCTGGAATCGTCAATCTCGTTACGACGATCCGGATCGCAGTAAATCCGATCCGGATCGCCGTCCTGAAAATTTCCAGATAAGGTAAGTTTTTTATTCTTATCTCTTTCCAAAGGTTTCTAAACTATAAATAGACACTTAGGGTTTCTCAAAAACGTGGGAGCTACGGCCGATCAATTTATAAAACACTTGAGAGCAACCCTAGAGGCTAGGTTTTTATCGATCTTCTTCATAGCCTCTTTTAGGTCAATTCGATGGTTCTTTCAAGAACATATCTTTTGTCGAATTGATCTAATCTTTGCTTAGAGATTTCTTCTACGGTTCCTCAATGAGAATCTAAGCAAAGGATCACCATCGAAGTCAATATTCTTATCGGCTATTTGCGTCGTGGATTCGGCGTGACATCGTGGATTCGATGTGTTGAAGGCGTTTCGTGGATTCAAAACGTGTGCTCGTGGATTCGAGTGGCGTTCGTGGATTCGAACGTGTGCAGTGGACGTGCAATCGGTGGAGCGCGAGGTCCGAAGAAATTGAAGGAGGGGTTGACACCTTGTTATTCTTCTTTTCTTAGAGGATTGTTATTGCGTGGACATCCAACCGTTCAGCGCAAGGTCCAAAGAAGCTGAAGGAGGGGTTGAGTCCGTGGAGTCGGTAATCACCTTGTTATTCTTCTATTCTTAGTGGATTGTTATTGCGTGTTGGTCCCGTGGTTTTTCTCCTGGATTGGAGTTTCCACGTATATCTCGGTGTGCTATTTTTATTTTCCGCATTGTTTTTATTTTGCACTGAGATTGGTTTTATAAGTATTACACCTATTCACCCCCCCCTCTAGTTGTGTGATAGTACCTATTTAGATCCTTTGGGATTAATAACTCAACAATTGGTATCAGAGCGGGTTTTAGGTTTATCTATCATGTTGGGTGAAAGTGGTAATATTTATAGACCTCCTCTTTTTGATGGGACTAATTATGCTTATTGGAAAGTGCGCATGAGAGCTTTTCTCATCGCAATTGATGAGCGAGTATGGCAATCCGTGGAATGCGGTTGGGTGCATCCTGTTGAGGAAGTAGGAAATTCTACTACCCCAAAACCTCGCTCTAGATGGTCCAAAGAGGAATTTGAAAGATCTTCTTACAATGGGAGAAGTATGAACGCTTTATTTAATTCTCTTTCCTCGACTGAATTTACAAGAATTTCCGCGTGTGAAACCGCGAAGGAAATTTGGGATATTCTCAAAATTACACATGAGGGTACTAATCTTGTAAAAATTCAAAAGCTCCAGATGCTTACAAGTCAATTTGACTCTATTCATATGGAAGAGCATGAATTGTTTACAGATTATTACACTAGACTTCAAGATGTAATAAATACATGTGCTAATTTAGGAGAAAAGATCCCGGAGTCGAAAATTGTAAGAAAGATACTTCGGACTCTTCCGGAACGGTTTAGGGCAAAGGTTACCGCCATTGAAACCGTTAGTCATCCGGATGAGATGAGTGTAGAGGAATTAGTAGGTGCTTTGCAAACTTATGAAATGACTTTTCCTACTAATCAAGTTTCTTCCAAGTCTTCTTCTAAGCTTACAGGTATTGCATTCAAATCAACAAAGGAAGAAGATAGCGAATCGAGTTCCGACGATGAAATCTCCTTTGCCGATTTTGAAGAACAATTGGCGCGGATCACAAAGAAATTTCGTCGGAAATTTTGGAAGAATCGAACCGATGGATCTTCATCCACGAAACCATCTAAAGGATCATCGGGTTCTAAATCCTCTAACCTCAAATTCCTTGCAAAACCTTCTAAGGAAAAAGATGAATTCGAAGGGGAAATCCGATGTTATAGATGCAAAGGCTACGGCCATATTTCAACGGATTGTCCTACTCCGAAATTATATAAAAAGAAGGCTTGCAAGCGAAAACTTGGGACGATTTTACTTCTAATGAATCAACCTCAAGTAAAGAGGAAAAAATCGTTGCTTCTCATGCCTCTCATTTTCCCTCTTCTAATAATTGTTTATCATCATTAGTCACTAACTCTACTCCTTTGATTTTGTATGAAACATCAACAACCGGCGGAGAGTCATCAAGTGAGGGGGAGTCGGACGAGGAAGAACTCGTTGAGGCATATCAACAACTTCTTGCGGAATCTAAGAAGATGGCCAAACATATCAAGAAGTTGAGAAAGCAACGACTTGAAGATCAAGACGAGAATCATGCTTTAAAGATCAAACTTCATGATCTCGAGGAGGAACGAGAGCTTTTATTGGATAATAATAAAATCCTCCAAGAAAAGATAAATCAATCGGAAACGGTCGTTAATTCCCATATTAACAAGATTGATTTTCTTGAAAAGCAGTTTGAGGAAATTCATGTCACCAATCAAGCATTGACCAAGCAAGTTCATCAACTTAAATCCGACATACAAAGGATTTCAACCGGTTCCAAGAAACTTGAATGTATGTCCGGATTAGGTCAAACAAGCAAGGTTGGTTTGGGATTCAAAAAGAACCAAACTGTGAAGGCTTCAAGTTCCACAACTAAATTGAAAGGAAGAACTTGTCACTTATGTGGATTTGAAGGACATTTGGTGAAGAATTGCCCGAAAAAGAGAAAGAAGAGTCCTTCGGCAACTTCATCTACGGAGCGAACTCAACGGAATCAAAAGACACATCAAGTCAAAGGAGTTCACTCAACCCACCAAAGGTCCGAGCCACAATATCAATCATACAAGTGGATCACTACGAGGCAAAGACCTAAGGTGGACCAACAGTCAAAGCGGACAACCCCCGGCCACAACGAATCAAGACAACCCAAAATCCAGCGATTTTGGATTCGGAAAGGTGATATCTTTCCGTGTCTTAAGTTCTAATTAGCTTATGACTGTATGTAATGCTTTGATTGGTTTTCCCTTCATATTTTTCTGAATCTCTGCATTACATGTTTTCAATGCTCTTCGTTTTATGTTTTGTTATTTAAACAAAAGGTTTTTAATGAACAAGTGCATTGAATGAAAAGGATTTTCACTTTCAATCACTCCAAATTAATTTTATTTGGATTATCAACTTTACTCCTTAATCATAATCTTGAAGATACTTCATTATAGGAGTTTTTGATTTTATAAGCATCAAATTTTAGAAATCATGTGTGATCTTTAGATGCTTAATCTATCTCGGTTGTGTGAATTCATTGTGATAAACGTGAGACAACCGATAGACTAAAATTTGGGATTTAATTCTTTCACGTAAGAGATTGCATTCTTTCAAGGGTATTGAAATGATTTGCAAAAGATGTGGAAAGAGTTACATCCGAAAGGAGTGTGAAAACTACCACCACATGTAGGAAAGAGCTGCCACCCCGGTCGTCCGGTTTGTGTGTGAAGCTACCACATGTTATGGATGCTTGATAGTATTTTATGAGAAAATCTTTAGTTGAAGCATTTGGAGATTTATATGCAAAACTCTTATATTTTGAACAATCTCCTGGTTGGTATAAGGTGGGATAGTTGAAAGATGCTCAAAGAGCCACCCTTAGGTATTTTAGTGCTTATCTCAATTTGAAAGGGTAGAATTCAAGATTGATGTCGTTTGGAAATCTCCGTATGTCATCTTTGTAAATCCGTTACATCTTGATAGACTTTGGATCTCAAGATTATTTTTGATGACTTGTGTTTGATGAATATAACATGAAAACGGTTTATAATGTTTTACCTTTATTTTTCATGATTTTGGAGTAAATCTTTTTAATTTTGTGAAATTAATTGGATTGAATGACATCTGTGTGAATTCACTGTTTAAAGCACTTAAATTGATTTCTTGATGGAATACAAATCGGTATTTGAAAAGATTCTAAAATCTGGATTTGTTTCAAGAAATTATTTAATTTTTGCTTTCTGGTACCGGTACGCAATCTGCATTTTTGTTATATATACCAGAACTGAGCTTTTATCTCTCTTTCTCCATGAACTAATTTTGTTAGTAATTTCCTTTTGTCTAGTATGTTCACTGTTTGACAATTTGTGACAAAAAGGGGGAGAAGAGAAATGACGGAGATGAGATCATCAAGAGAGGACAAACGAACGAAAATGGAAAATGGGGGAGAACGGAAAATGATGATCGTACCACAAAGGGGGAGAACATAGATGCTCAAGAACATGGAGAACATGTTAGAGATGCTCAAGATAGGGGGAGACAAAGAAAGGTTGAAAGAGCTGGGAAAAACAAAAGAACCAAAAGGATGAATCAAATGTAGGATTTTAATTTCTAACGACTGACGTTTGATTTTGTTTGGAGTTTTGTTTTGCAGGAATTACATCACTTTAAGACTCCAAGTCCTAAGTCATAGAGTATGTTCTAGGACTGTTTGGTTCAATGTAATTTTGTATTTATTGGATCTTTCACGCAAAGAAAATCAATGTTTTGGTGATAACATTGAATTTCGATTTTGGTTTAAGATAAGTGACTTGAGCGCTTTTATGTATTTTTGGGTTTTGTCACGAAATTGCCAAAGGGGGAGATTGTTACGGCATTTTGGTATTGGCATATTTCGTGAGTCAAGTCAGTGAGTTGAGTCGGAGTCTTAAAGGGATCAAATTGTCAATCAGCAATCAAAGACTTAGAGAAGATTCAACAAGAGCTCAAGTTGACACTCAGTGTCTTGAATCTTGAAGATTGAAGTTGAGAATTGTGGATCAGTTACATCAATCTCAAGAAGAAAAGTATTCAAAAGGATCAGGTATGGTTAACTAAATAATTTTGGTGATCCGAATACTTTCTTATAGTATAGAAACACTTGGAAGAATTTTTAATTTCATAATAATCAAAAACTGTGTGTTCGGACATGTTCAGGATCCGGATCAGGGCCAACGATCCGGATCCCGAAGGTTGTTGCTTCATACAAGACTTCGATCCGGATCCATGCAATTTCCGATCCGGATCCCGAATGTTATGTTTTCTGATTTGTATGAACGATCCGGATCGGGCAATGCGATCCGGATCCCGAACCCTTGGTTTTCTGGAATCGTCAATCTCGTTACGACGATCCGGATCGCAGTAAATCCGATCCGGATCGCCGTCCTGAAAATTTCCAGATAAGGTAAGTTTTTGATTCTTATCTCTTTCCAAAGGTTTCTAAACTATAAATAGACACTTAGGGTTCTCAAAAACGTGGGAGCTACGGCCGATCAATTTATAAAACACTTGAGAGCAACCCTAGAGGCTAGGTTTGTATCGATCTTCTTCATAGCCTCTTTTAGGTCATTCGATGGTTCTTTCAAGAACATATCTTTGTCGAATTGATCTAATCTTTGCTTAGAGATTTCTTCTACGGTTCCTCAATGAGAATCTAAGCAAAGGATCACCATCGAAGTCAATATTCTTATCGGCTATTTGCGTCGTGGATTCGGCGTGACATCGGGATTTCGATGTGTTGAAGGCGTTTCGTGGATTCGAACGTGTGCTCGTGGATTCGAGTGGCGTTCGTGGATTCGAACGTGTGCAGTGGACGTGCAATCCGGTGGATGCGCGAGGTCCGAAGAAATTGAAGGAGGGGTTGGACACCTTGTTATTCTTCTTTTCTTAGAGGATTGTTATGCGTGGACATCAACCGTTCAGCGCAAGGTCCAAAGAAGCTGAAGGGGGGTTGAGTCCGTGGAGTCGGTAATCACCTTGTTATTACTTCTATTCTTAGTGGATTGTTATTGCGTGTTGGTCCCGTGGTTTTTCTCCTGGATTGGAGGTTTCCACGTATTATCTCGGTGTGCTATTTTATTTTCCGCATTGTTTTTATTTTGCACTGAGATTGGTTTATAAGTATTACACCTATTCACACCCCTCTAGTTGTGTGATAGTACCTATTTAGATCCTTTGGGATTAATAACTCACACCTAGAGTCTGTTCTGATGTTTGGTTCAAATGTAAATTTGTATTTATGGATCTTCACGGCAAAGAAAATCAAGTTTGGTGATAACATGAATTTCGACTTTTTGGTTTAAGATGAGTGACTTGAGCGCTTTTATGTATTTTTGGGTTTTGCACGAAATTGCCAAAGGGGGAGATTGTTACGGCATTTTGGTATTGGCATATTTCGTGAGTCAAGTCAGTGAGTTGAGTCGGAGTCTTAAAGGGATCAAATTGCCACTATCCGCAATCAAAGACTTAGAAAGACTCAACAAGAGCTCAAGTTGACACTCAGTATCTTGAGTCTTGAAGATTGAAGTTGAAGAATTGTGGATCAGTTACATCAATCTCAAGAAGAAAGTATTCAAGAGGATCAGGTATGTTTAACTAAATAATTGTGGTGATCCGTATACTTTCTTATAGTGTAGAAACACTTGGATGAACTTTTATTGTCATAATTAATCAAAAACTCATGTTCGGACATGTTCAGGATCGGATCAGAGCCAACGATCCGGATCCCGAAGGTTGTGCTTCATACAAGCAATTCCGATCCGGATCCATGCAATTTCCGATCCGGATTTTCCCGAATGTTTACGTTTTCTGATTTGCATATGAATCGATGCCGGCTCGGGCCAATGCGATCCGGATCCCGAACCCTGGTTTTCTGGAATCGTCATTCTCGTTACGACGATCCGGATCGCCGTAGTAATCCTGATCCGGATCGCCGTCCTGAAAATTTCCAGATAAGGTATGTTTTTGATTTCTCTTCTCTCTCCAAAGGTTTCTAAACCTTCTATGAATAGACACTTTTAGGGTTCTCAAACGTGGGTTCTCCTAACGATTAATTTATAAAACCACTTGAGGAGCAAACCTAGAGGCCTAGGTTGTTATCGTTCTTCTTTATAGCACCTCTTTTATGTCAATTCGATGGTTCCTTCAAGAACATATCTTTAGGTCGAATTGATCTAATCTTTGCTTAGGAGATCTCTTCTACGGTTCCTTTCATTGATAATCTAAGCAAAGATCACCATCGAAGTCAATATTCTTATCGACTGAGTTTGCGTCGTGGATTCGACGTGGCATCGGTGGATTCGTGTGCTAAGGCGTTTCGTGGATTCGAAGCGTGCGTTCGTGGATTCGAACGTGAGCAGGACGGGCAAAACGGTGGAGCGCGAGGTCCAAGAAATTGAAGGAGGGGTTAAATCCGTGAGAGCGGTAATCACCTTGTATTCTTCTTTTCTTAGTGGATTGTTATTGCTTATCCCCGGTCACGCAAGGTCCGAAGAATCTGAAGGAGGGTTGAGTCCGTGGGTTCGGTAATCACCTTGTTATTCTTCTATTCTTAGTGGATTGTTATTTGTGTGTTGGTCCCGTGGTTTTTCTCCTGGATTGGAGTTTCCACGTATCTCGGTGTGTTTGTTTTTATTTTCCGCATTGGTTTTTGTTTGCACTGAGATTTGGTTTTAGAAGTATTACACCTATTCACCCCCCCTCTAGTTGTTGATAGTACCTATTTAGATCCTTGTGGATCCATAATAACTCTACAAGGATCATCACCACCCAAAAACAACGATTAACCCCAAAATCGGCGCGTGACTCCGTGCCTTATGGATTCAAGTGCAACTCGCTCTCGTGGATTCATGCGAGGTACGTCGTGGATTGCGAGCGTCTACTGGGTTGAAGACCGTGGAATCTCGTCAGACTCGTGACTCTGACTTGGACCCGTGGAGTCGGGCGTTGGACGCGATCGTTGATTCGAGACGCGTTGGGATCGCGCGGAGAAGATCAACTAGGCGCGGATGAAAAAGGTTGATCGTCTGTTGAGTACTTATACAACTTTTACATGTTTTACTCTAGTGGGATTCACCGTGTTTATCGGTCCCGTGTTTTTTCTCCTTGTGGAGTTTTCACGAAAAATCTTGCGTGTTCATTTATATTCCGCATTGGGTTTTTTTTGGCAATGATTTTTTGAGTGGTTTTTTGTTTACCCTATTCACCCCCTCTAGGTGTTTT
>JAQNDB010004180.1:0-25128 GCA_029204045.2 Tillandsia leiboldiana | reverse complement strand
GGTGGACTAGTTCCGGGGAGAAGGCGCAAGCACCGCAGGATTGGACAGACGAGAGACCGCGCCCCCCCGAGGCCGCCTAGATCCCGCCTCGAGGCCGCAGGACAAGAGGAGACAGAGATCGGGGGGCTTCGGCCCTAGGCAGCAGCAGCAGCAGCAGCCGCACTGACAGTTGTGTGATTTGCGGCGGACCCACGCCCCAGCAGTGTGATCAGCGGCAGGGCCGATGTTACCGGTGTGGGCAGGCAGGGCACAGATCGTGGTCTTGTCCTAGAGCGGGGTCATCAGCAGCGTCAGCAGCTTCGGTTCCTCCTCCACCGCCCTTTTGACGGGCGGATCTCGACAGGTTTTGGCAGGGGGTAGGGCCGCTTCGTCGGGCAGTCGGACAGACGACCACCCCCGAGCGCAGGGTGTACTCCGCACAGGTCGATGATGAGGAGGTAGCGGGCCACGTGGTGGCAGGTATATCCTTATCTCCTCTACTCGCACTAGAGCTTTATTTGATACCGGAGCATCTCATTCATTCATCAGTAGGACATTTTGCATTCATGCATGGGCTAGCGATAGAACCGTTGTCTTGTGCTCGTGAGGTTCAGGTACCCGATCATGTTCTACACGTTGATGAGTGTTGTTGGTCCTGCCCTGTGCAGTTAGGGCCTTGGATTTTACCTGTAGATCTTTTGGTCCTTCGCCAGCTTCAGGATTTCGACGTAGTTTTGGGGCTGGATTGGTTGACTCGGTATTACGCTGCTATTGATTGTCGAGAGGAGGACTGTGACCCTCAGGGAGCCGGATCAGGAGGAGTATGTTTTTAGAGGTTGTCAGAGTACGCTGTTTGCAGCGACGATCTTTCTGCTAGAGCCCGACAGCTGATGAGTCATGGTTGTGTTGCCTTCTTAGCTACTGTTGTAGAGGCGCCTACGGCGATGCCTGGACTCGAGGACATTTCCTATCGTCCGAGAGTACTCCAGATGTGTTTCCCTCCCGAGCTATCGTCTATGCCGCCGGATCGAGAGATTGAGTTTGTGATTGACGTGGTTCCTGGAACCACGCCAATCTCTAAGGCACCCTACAGAATGGCACCAGCAGAATTGAGAGAGTTAAAGGCTCAGCTTCAGGATCTCTTGGATCGCGGGTTTGTTCGTCCCAGTGTTTCTCCTTGGGGAGCCCCGATTCTTTTTGTGAAGAAAAAGGACGGGTCACTTAGGCTTTTGTGTGGACTACAGAGAATTGAATAAAGTGACCGTCAAGAACCAAGTATCCACTTCCTCGGATTGATGATTTATTTGATCAGCTTCAGGGAGCCACGGTTTTCTCGAAGGTAGATCTGCAGTCCGGTTACCACCAGCTGAGGGTGAGGGCCGGAGGATGTGTCCAAGACGGCGTTTAGGTCTCGGTATGGGCATTACGAGTTTACAGTGCTACCTTTTGGTTTGACGAATGCCCCGGCTGCGTTCATGGATCTGATGAACCGAGGACTTTCAGCCGTACTTGGACCGTTTTGTGGTGGTTTTCATTGATGACATCCTGATTTACTCCCGTAGCGACTTTGAGCACGAGGAGCACTTGAGGTTAGTGCTGCAGCTTCTGAGGGAGAAGAAGCTGTATGCGAAGTAAGAAGTGCGCCTTTTGGCTTCGGGAGGTTTCTTTTCTAGGCCACATTGTCTCAGCCGCAGGAGTGGCAGTGGACCCGGCGAATATTGTTTCAGTTCGGGATTGGCCTAGACCTACGACGGTGACGGAGATTAGGAGCTTCTTGGGCCTTGCGGGCTACTACCGTCGTTTTGTTGAGGGCTTTGCGAAGCTCCTCGACCCCCCTCACTAGATTGACCAAGAAGGGGGAAAAATTTGTATGGACAGAGCAATGCCAACAAAGCTTCGAGGAGTTGAAGCAGAGATTGATTTCAGCGCCAGTGCTTGCACTACCAGTCATGGGAGAGGGGTTCGTGATTTTCAGTGATGCCTCCCACAGCGGCCTTGGATGCGTATTGATGCAGCATGGTAGGGTAATTGCTTATGCTTCCCGTCAGTTAAAGGATTATGAAAGAAATTACCCTACGCATGACCTGGAGCTAGCCGCGGTTGTTTTATGCCTTGAAGCTCTGGCGGCACTATTTGTATGGCGAGCGCTGTGAGATCTTCACCGATCATCAGAGTTTCAATACCTGTTCACCCAGAAAGAACTCAACCTAAGGCAGCGCCGATGCTTGAGCTGTTAAAGGATTACGACTGGAGCATTCTCTATCATCCCGGCAAGGCTAACGGTGGTCGCGGATGCTTTGAGCGGCGAACAGGGCAGACCTTGAGTATGCTTATTACCCAGCAGAGACCACTGAGAGAGCAGCTGAGGAGTTTTGGATATAGAGGTTGTGACCCGGGGGGTTTCTGCAAGACTTATGACTATGGTCTTGCAGCCCACTCTACTAGACAGGATTAGGGAGAAGCAGAGTGGGGACCCCTATCTTCTGAGGATTCGAGACCAGATGCAGCTTGGACAGAGCGGGGGACTTTTCGGTGGATGTTGCGGGAGTACTTAGGTACAGGGACCGCATTTGTGTGCCGGCGGATTTGGATATTAGAGAGCTGATCCTGAGAGAGGCTCACTATACACCTTACACCCCTCCATCCTGGGGGAACTAAGATGTATAGGGATTTGAAAGCTCAGTTTTGGTGGCAGGGCATGAAGAGGGATATTGGTAGGTTTGTGGCCCGCTGTTTAACTTGCCAACAGGTTAGGCGGAACACCAGGTTCCCGCTGGCAAGTTACAAAGCCTACCAATTCCTGAATGGAAATGGATTGTGTCACCATGGATTTTATTGTGGGTCTGCGAGGACTCAGAGAGGAGCCGATGCGATTTAGGTAATCGTTGATCGGTTGACTAAATCAGCTCACTTCCTGCCGATTCAGTCAGGTTGGTTCTTGGAGAGTTTAGCACGCTTGTACCTTGACGAGATCGTGAGGCTTCATGGAGTGCCAGCTTCTATCGTGTCAGACAGGGACCCCAGGTTTACCTCTCAGTTTTGGAGGAGCTTGCAGACGGCCTTGGGGACCCAGCTTCAGTTCAGCACCGCCTTTCACCCACAGACCGACGGACAGTCTGAACGGACTATTCAGACTCTGGAGGACATGTTGAGAGCTGTGTCCTGAGCTTTAGCGGTAGTTGGGATCGACATTTGAGGTTAGCAGAGTTTGCCTACAACAATAGCTTCCAGGCGAGTATCCAGATGGCACCCTTTGAAGCATTGTATGGTAGGAAATGTCGATCGCCTCTTGTTGGAGTGGCGTGGGTGAAAGGAAAACTTTGGGGCCAGATTTTCTTTTGGACGCCGAGGATAAAGTCAAGGTATTCGACGCCACTTGGTCACTGCTCAGAGTCGGCAGAAGAGCTACACCGATAGAGGCGGCGAGACTTGGAGTTCCGGGTAGGGGATCATGTGTTTCTGAAAGTCTCGCCGTCACGAGGGATTCGACGCTTTGGGGTGCGCAGGAAGCTGAGCCCGCATTTTATTGGACCATTTGAGGTTTTGGAGCGTATCGGACCTGTTGCCTATCGGGTTGCCCTACCGCCGCGTCTAGCCGGTACTCATGATGTCTTCCATGTATCCGTCTTGAGGAGGTATGTCTATGATCCCTCTCACATTGTGGACTTCCTTTCCTTGGAGCTGGACGAGGAGCTGCACTTCCGAGAGCGCCCGATTCGAATTCTTGCTCGTGAGACGAGAGAATTGCGGAATCGGGTTATACCTTATGTGAAGGTATTGTGGAGCCACCATGATGAGAGAGAGGCTACTTGGGAGCCCGAGGATGAGCTGAGGACTACCTACCCGCACTTATTTGAGACCCCCACGTGATGTTGGAGCTTTTTGGGTTTCGAGGACGAAACCATTTGAAGGGGGGGAGAGTGTAGTGTACCGGTTTTTGGGTTGAGCTTTCTGACTCCACCAACGAGCTTTCTGACTGAGGAAAGGCGTGAGCGCGTGTATTTTCGATTTACAGCGGTGTTCGGGTGGTTCCGGGCGGCGGCGGATGTGCCGGGGTCGAAAATGCTGCTGTGAGGGTGAGGCCTGGCAGTGAAGTGGGTGGAGCTAATTAAGGGGATTGGAAGGTAGAAATTAATTACTCCTTTAATTAATTTCTTCTTACACCTTAATTAGCTTTGGTGCTTGTATTTAATTAGCAGCCACCACCCCTTTGCCACCTCACTTTTCTTTTTCCATAAAGCAAGGCAGCAGCTTCAGCTTTGGGGTTTGGTCTGAAGCAGAGGAAAAAGGAAGGAAGGAAGAAGGGAAGAGAAGGAGAGGTGTTCTTGTGCCGTTTTCGTCGCCGCAAGGGCGTGGAGCCGAGCGTGGGCGCGGCGAGCCTCGTGGAGGTGTGTTTTAATTATTTAATCATTTTATTTTTTGAATCGTGGGTTTTGGGCTCTCTCCTTGTCTTTTCTTTTCTTTCTTTTTGCTGCTGGCGGCGTGGGACTTGTTGTTCGGTTCGTTGGCAGCGAGAGGCGTGGGAGGCGGGCCGCTGCGTGGTCGGGTTGGGGCGATGTTCGCAGCTGCCGCCGCTGCGCGGGCGCGCAATGAGCGCCGCGCGCAGCTGGCGCCCTGCTGCTGTTATTTTGCAGCAGAGCGCCAGGCCACCTGCAGCCTCGCCCTGGGTGCCCCGCTAGGGCAGGCGCGCGCGGCAGCGCTGCTGGCGCGCGCAGCGGGCTGCGCGCAGGCCGCGCAGCGCCGCGGGCCTCGCGCGGCACTGCGGTGCTGCGCGCAGTGCCGCGGGCACTGCGCGGACCGCGCGCAGTGCCGCGGGCCGCGCGCGGGCCGCGCGCGGCACTGCGGTGCGCGCAGTGCCGCGGGCACTGCGCGGACCGCGCGCAGTGCCGCGGGCCCCGCACGGGCCGCGCGCGGCACTGCGGTGCGGGCGCAGTGCCGCGGGCACTGCGCGGTCTGTGGGCGGTGCCGCGCGCCCGCTGCGGGCCAGGCGGGCGGCCAAGGGCCGCGCGGGCTTGCAGGCCGCGCGCTTGGCGCGCGGGCCTGCAAGGCCCCGCGCGGGCGGCCATGGGCCGCGCGGGTGGCCTTGTGCCGTGCGGGCTTGCAGGCCGCGCGGCCCTGCAAGGCGCCGCGCGGGCGGCTTTGTGCGCGGCGGGCTTGCAGGCCGCGCGCTAGGCGCGCGGGCCTGCAAGGCGCCGCACGGGCGGCCTTTGTGCCGTGCCGGCCGCGAGCGGCACTGTTGCCGCGCGGGCTGCGGCCCGGCAACGCGCCGCGGCGTGGGTGCGATGGGTTTTCCGCGCCACACGCGGCGTTCTCGTCGCCGGATGAGGTTTTTGTCGCCTTGTGGGCGTAGTCTTCGACCGCGGCTTTTCTGATCTCCTGTTTCACCTTTTTCGCAGTGTGCCTCCGTGTCAGCTTGGCTACGTGATTGGTGGTGAGCGCTGTGCCGCGAGGAGTTGTGAGATCGCGCCGAGACCTTCGTTGGGCGCGCGGCTTTTGCGGGTTCTTCACAGGTGGGTTGGTTTCTCCCGAAAGGATCCGGGATGCCCATTTTCTTTCCAAGCGCAAAGGTATGGTGACCTGGTGCTATCAGGCAAGTGCGGGTCGGCCGCGCAGATCGCGGGTTATGGTTCCGACTGGGACACGTGTTATGCTAATTGGTGTTCGCTCTGGATTTCACAGCTGTATTCGAAGCCCCTGGCCGTGTTACCGGGAGGGTGTCTACCCTGGCCGAGTTACCAGGAAGGTATTTTCCCCGGCCGAGTTACCGGGAGGGCAATTTCCCTGGCCGAGTCACCAGGAGGGTACCTTTCCCCGGCCGAGTTACCGGGAGGACTTTATCCCTGGCTGAGTTACCAGGAGAGCACTTCCCTGGCCGAGACACCAGTGGAAGTTCGCCCCTGGCCGAGTTACCGGGTGGCTGCGGGGGGAATGACATGTGCGGGTGGTCATTTCATATTATGCTAGATGTCATTTAGTACAGCATTGCATTGAGGCATATAGTGATAGATTTACTTACAGCTTTCATTTCAGTATTATCTATCTATCTATCTATCTGTTTTTGCCTCCAGTGGACTTGGTGGGCTACCGAGGATAGGACATCGGTACCCACTGAGATCTGACTTTTCAGTTGATCTCACACCCGCCGTGTGTGACAGGTGTTTCTGAGGCGGCCGTTCCAGGGCCGGCACGTGCGGAGTCTTCAGACCGCGGCAAGGGCTTGGCCGACTAGTGCCTCCTGGGTCTGTAGAGTCACAGGTAGATCTACTCGGGTATTTTTGGTTTCCCACTTTTGTATTTGATAGTGGTGGTGTACCCCATTTTGGGAGGTAGTGGATGTTGTACCTGGATTATGTACTTAGTGACTCTTGTATGCAGTTTACTTTCTTCAGTGTTGCATCTCTTGTGCTCTGATACTTGTATGGCTAGATCCCTTTTTACAGGTTAGACGCTTCGTCTGTGCGGCAGTTTTCGCACAGACGGCGGGTCTGTTGGCGAGCCCGGGGCGCAGGCTCGACCCCCGGGGTGTGTCACTCAAGTTTCTTCGAACCGGTTGAAATCCTTTGTATGTCGGATTTAAGTTGATGAACTTGCTTGGTCAAAGTTTGGTTGGTGACATGAATTTCCTCAAACTGTTTTTCTAGAAAATCAATCTTGTTAATATGGGAATTAACGATCGTTTCCGATTGATTTACCTTTTCTTGGAGGATTTTATTATTATCCAATAAAAGCTCTCGTTCCTCCTCGAGATCATGAAGTTTGATCTTTAAAGATTGATTCTCATCTTGAATCTCAAGTCGTTGCTTCCTCAACTTCTTAATATGCTTGGCCATCTTCTTTGATTCCGTAAGAAGTTGTGGATATGCCTCAACGAGTTCTTCTTCGTTCGACTCCCCCTCACTTGATGACTCTCCACCGGATGTTGATGTTTCATACAAAATCAAAGGAGCAGAGTCAGTGATTTGAGATGATAAGCAAAAATTAGAAGAGGGAATTTGAGAGGCATGAAAGGCAACAACTTTTTCCTCTTTACTTGAGGTTGATTCATCGGAAATAGAATCGTCCCAAGTTTTCGCTTGCAAAGCCTTCGTTTTATATGATTTCGGAGAAGGACAATCCGTTGAAATATGGCCGTAGCCTTTGCATCTATAGCATTGGATTTCCTCTTCGAAATCATCTTTTTCTTTTTCTTTAGAAGGTTTTGCAAAGCCTTTGAGATTAGAGGATTTAGAACCCGATGATCCTTTGGATGGTTTCGTGGATGAAGATCCATCGGTTCGATTCTTCCAAAATTTCCGACGAAATTTCTTTGTGATCCGCGCCAATTGTTCTTCAAAATCGGCAAAAGAGATTTCATCATCGAAACTTGATTCGCCATCTTCTTCCTTTGTTGATTTGAATGCAATACCTGTAAGCTTAGAAGAAGACTTGGAAGAAACTTGATTAGTAGGAAAAGTCATTTCATAAGTTTGCAAAGCACCTACTAATTCCTCTACTCTCATCTCATCCGGATGACTAACGGTTTCAATGGCGGTAACCTTTGCCCTAAACCGTTCCGGAAGAGTCCGAAGTATCTTTCTTACAATTCTCGACTCCGGGATCTTTTCTCCTAAATTAGCACAAGTATTGATCACATCTTGAAGTCTAGTGTAATAATCTGTAAACAATTCATGCTCATTCATATGAATAGAGTCAAATTGACTTGTAAGCATATGGAGCTTTTGAATTTTTACAAGATTAGTACCCTCATGTGTAATTTTGAGAATATCCCAAATTTCCTTCGCGGTTTTGTTACGGAATTTAAGTTGGCGTATTTCGTGAATTCGGTTAAGTCTTGAAGATTGAAGGTAAAGAAGGTTGGATCATATAACTCAATCTCAAGAAAGAAGAATTCAAAAGGATCAGGTATGTTTAACTTAATATCTTTGGTGATCCGAATACTTCTTATAGTGTAGAAACACTTGGATGAATTTTTAATTGCATAAATATCAAAAACTGGACATGGGACATGTTCAGGATCCGGATCAGACTTTGCAATCCGGATCCCGAAGGTTGTTCGTTCATACACCAGTTCAATCCGGATCGTAGCTTCCTTTGATCCGGATCCCGAACACTGGGTTTACCATTTTATTTGAACGATCCGGATCAGGTTTTTCAATCCGGATCCCAAACATTGATGTTTGGTGAACTGTATGAACGATCCGGATCAGGTACTTCGATCCGGATCCCGAACCATCGTTTTTCTGGAAACTATTTTTCTCGCTACTGCAATCCGGATCGCCGAACTCCGATCCGGATCGTCGTCATGTAAAATTCCAGAAAAGGATAGTTTTTGATCCTTATCTTCTTCCAAGGGGTTCTAACCTATAAATAGACCCTATGATTCTTTTTCTAGGGCTAATCCAAAAAGAAGCCGCTAAACCTAAAAGCCGTCATCTTATATACGGCCTAAGATCCACATATAGAGAAGAAAGAAAATCATAGATTCTATCTTATGTTTCTTCATCTATATTGATTGATTTGATTCTAGGTTTTCATACTCACATTTTGAGTAGAATCAAATCAATGAATACTTAGATGGTATTTCCGATCTATTTCTAATCTAAGTATTCGGCGGATCATCACAACCCAAAGAACAACGATTTATCCCAAATCGGCGCGTGGACTCGCGTGGCCATGTGGATTCAAGGTGCTACCGCTCTCGTGGATTCGGAGCGAGGTACGTTCGTGGATTCGAAGCGTGCTACTGGGTGAAGACCGTGGATTCGGTCGGACGTCGTGGACTCGACGTTGGACGCAGTGGCTTCGGCATTGGACGCAGATCATGGATTCGAGAAGCGTCGTGGAGCGAGCGGAGAAGATCAACTAGGAGCGTATGGAAAAGGTTGAGTCATCTGTGAGTACGGTATATCACCTTGTACGTGTTTAATTCTAGTGGATTTCACCGTGTTATCGGTCCCGTGGTTTTTTACTCCGGTTTGGAGTTTTCCACGTAAAAATCTTTGCGTGTTATTTATTTTTCCGCATTGGGTTTTATATCGCAAAGATTTTTGAGTGTTTATTGTTTACACCTATTCACCCCCCTCTAGGTGTTTTTTTTCCCCTATTTAGATCCTATTATATATAACCCAACAAGTGGTATCAGAGCGGGAATAGGGTTGTAAACAATGGTTGAAGGTGGAAACATCAACAGACCTCCGTTCTTCGATGGAACAAATTATGCTTACTGGAAAGTACGGATGAAAGCCTTTTTAATTTCCATCGACGAACAGGTGTGGCAATCAATTGAATTAGGATGGTCTAATCCAACTGAATTTATTGGTGATGTTCGCACCATCAAACCTAGGTCGAAATGGACCAAGGAAGAGATAGATTTTTCTTCTTACAATGGCAAGGGAATTAATGCTTTATTTAATGCCTTATCTCAAACAGAGTTCTCTCGTGTCTCGGCATGTGAGACTGCGAAAGAAATCTGGGATGTTCTTCAAGTTACGCATGAGGGAACTAACCTTGTGAAGATTCAGAAACTGCAAATGCTTACGAGCAAGTTTGACTCTATTTTCATGGCAGAAAATGAATCTTTCACAGACTAACTTGGGAGAGAAGATTCCAGAATTTAAAGTTGTAAGAAAAATATTAAGAACTCTTCCTGAAAGATTTCGTTCCAAGGTTACAGCCATTGAAACTATTAAACACCCGGACGAAATCCGTGTAGAAGAATTAGTTGGTTCCTTACAAACTTATGAAATGACTTTTCCTACTAACTATTCTTCTGGAAAAGCATCCACTTCTAAGTCTTCAGGTTATGCTTTGAAAACAACGAAAGAAGAAGACGCGGATTCATCCTCCTCAGGCGATGACGAGAACCTATCTATGGAGGACTTTGAGAAGCAGCTCGCTCTCTTGAGAATGAAGTTTCACCGAAATTTTCGAAGGGGTAATTCAAGCAAAACTCCATCCTTCGGAAAGTGGAAGAAAGGCAAGGGTTCTTCAAGTTACAAGTCAAGAAAGCAAGAGGGTTTTTCTAAGGATAAGAAAAGTACAGAAGGACAAGTCCAATGCTTCAAGTGCCGAGGGTACGGCCATATCTCAACGGAACGTCCAAATAAGAATCCGTCCAAGAAGAAGGCGATGCAAGCCGTCACTTGGGATGACACCTCATCGTCAAATGAGTCATCGTCAAGTGATGAAGAAGATAACGCAACAGCGTTCCACGCATCCACATCTTCACCCTTCATGTGCTTAATGGATAGTACATCCGACTCATTGTCCTCCTCCCAAGTTGGAAAGAATGCAACGGACAATGAATCGGATGATTCGGAAGGTGAAGATTTTGCTCTAGCCTACCACAGACTTTTGAGGGATTCAAAGAAACTGGCTAAGCAAAACAAGGGGTTGAGAGGGAGATTGCAGGATCTCGAAGAAGAAGTAAAAAGGGTAACTTCTCTCTCGACCGATCTTGAAGTGGAAAGGGATAATCTGATAAAAGCAAATGTTTCCCTTCAAGAGTCCATTGAGCAACTCGAGAAGAATTATATAGATATGGTGAACAAAGCGAATTACTTCTTGAAGCTCAACGGCGAGGCTCGACAGGAAAAATTGGAAATGACAGAGACCATTCTCCAACTCAAGGATGACTTACAGCGATTTTCATCAGGAAGGAGTAAGTTGGATAAGCTTCTTGGTCTTGGTCAATCAAACAAGTTCGGCCTCGGATACAATCGAACTGAAGACAATTTTAGTTCGGTTGGGACAGTTTTTGTGCCTCAGTCGGTATCTCCTCCTCCGACACCGGAATTCACGACAAGCAACGACAACAAGCCTACTTCACCCTCCTCGGAATCGTCAAGCACTAAGGTATGTTTTCGTTGTAATTTTGTAGGGCACATAAGGAGAAATTGCAAGATGGGAGCCAAACGCTCAACTCAAGCACTTCTTGCAACGACTACCAAAAGGGTGATTCCTCGGAAATCAAATGCAAATTCTTTGAAGAAAAGAGCCTCGGTAGTTCATCAAACAAGACGACGACGTCAAGGAAAAGCGACGGATCAAACAAGACGCTTTCACCAAAGGTATCAACCTCACAATCATTTCTGACGTACACCAAAACTCGAAAGGTTTGGGTACGCAAAGGTGAATTCTTCTTTCATCCTTGAATCACGTCGGTACCAAACGGCCCTTGGAATTATTGCATATGGATCTTATGGGGCCGACACGTCAACCATCCTTGGAAGGTAAATGGTATATTTTCTTATTGGTTGATGATTTCTCTAGGTATTCTTGGGTAGCATTTTTAAAAGAGAAAGCTGATACTTTTGATTCTTTTCACGAGATTTGCCTTCGTATTATGATTGAAAAGAATGAAAAGATCATTCGTGTTAGAAGTGAGAGAGGTGGAGAATTCATAAACTCTAAATTTATTGATTTTTGCACTTCCAACGGCATTAAGCATGAATTCTCAGCACCCTATACACCTCAATAGAATGGTGTTGTCGAGCGCAAAAACAGGGTTGTACAAGAGATGGCACGTGTTATGCTTCACAGCCGGAATTTACCGCTACATTTTTGGGCTGAAGCTGTGAACACTGCAATCTATGTTATTAATCGAGTTTATTTGCGCTCGGGAACGTTAAATACACCATATGAACTATGGTGTTGTAGAAAACCCAACATCAAATATTTTCGTATCTTCGGGAGTCGGTGTTACATTTTACGTGACCGCGAAAATCTTAGAAAATTTGACACTCGAAGTGACGAAGGGATTTTCTTGGGGTATTCTACAAATAGTGCTGCCTATGCCACAAGTATAGTATTCACAATGAACTAGTAAGCATACCTATAAGCATGATTTTACATTTCTCGATGATAATTTTCATCCAAAGGTGAGTACTAAAATGGCAATCATAAACTCATGCAAGTATTTATCTGCTTATGCATCTTAACCCAACAAGCATGCAAGTATTTATGCAATCATAAACTCATGCAAGTATTTATCCACATATGCATTTTAGCCTTTCATACATGCATTACTCCAATAAGCCTAGTGGGTAGCCCAAATTAAGAGGTTCACAACGATAACCCACCTTGAGCGCTAAATCCTGGTCCCAAAGGTGAAGTCCACGCTCGGCCCAAACAATCTCCACAACACTGCACAACATTCCCTAAAGGAACATACACAAATTAATCATACAATGTTCCAAATTCTGTCCAAAACTTAACAGCCCAGAGTTTCCCTGTTTTCACCTGCGAAAAATGCCCGGAAAATTCCAAGAAAAATACCGTCATGATCCTCGCGATGAACCCGTCGAAACGAGTACCTGCATGCTCAAATCTGAGTTCCCTACTCTGAGATATAAATTCTGCAAGGGAACCACCCCCAAAATAAACTGTACAGAAATTCTGTGTCAAGAACTCGGGAAAAGAAAGATTTTCACCTTTGGGAAATATTCAGAAAATTCTCAGAAAATTCGAGGGTGTTCCTTGCGCTGTGTAGATGAAAAACGCCTCTTGGCACACCTCGATCCGACGCCTGTGCGCGAAGATACAGCCAAAACACTACAGTGCTGTCCAAAAATCCGCGAAGAAAAATTGGTCAAATGGAAGCTCGGGAAACTCCAAGGTCAGGATGGAAAACGAGGAAACTCAAAACACAGAAGTTGGAGTGCTGCCTGTCGTGAATCCAACGGCGCAGAAATCGCCTAAATCGGAGGTCGGGATGAGCCGGGGGAGTCCGTGCACTGAACTATGACGAAACGGGTCGCCGGAGAACGAGCGTCGCGCCGCGCCGTAAAATCACGAACCTCGGGATGCGTGCCCCCAAAAATCTTTGGGATCCACCAAATTGAAGAGCACAGTGTGAGGGAGAAATCTCCTGAAGAGCCCACTGTGAAAAGAAGTCCAAAAGCCCAAAAAAAAAAAACTAAGGACTCCTATTTATAGGCTCAGCCCAAGGAGCAAATGGGCCGAATTCGGGCGCATTTTTTGGGCGCCTGAATCCGCCAAGCTAGTCGCACCATCCCCCGTCCGACGCGCCCGGATCATCCTGCGCCCGCCACGTGTCCCCAAACAGTAGACAGCGTGAACGGGCGCGTGGGCGATGGCCACGTGGCCTCCCTGGTCAACCGGGGTAGGTACGGCCCGCCAATGGCGGGCCGACACGTGGCCGCACTCGAGTGCGGCCGACCGCGCGTCTGGCGCCTCTGCGCTCTCCGTCCCGAGGCGTCGCTTCCCGCACACCGTGGACCGCGCCTTCGTGGGCCAGCCAATGCCAGGCTGCCACGTGCCATGCACCTGGTCCACCGAGCCCGCACCAATTCGCTGGGCCGCGCCGCGTGCGCCGACCACTCCGCGCACGCCACGCGTCCCGCCCCGCGGTCCATGCACCCGCCGTGCCTCCCCGTGGACCGAGCTGCGTGAGCCGGCCAATAACAGGCCGCCACGTGGCTCAGGCCGGTCCACGGTCCTCCCTCATGCACCGAAATTCCCCGAAAACTTCCGGATGCCCTTTTTGGTCATCCAGACTCCAAATTTAACAAGCAAATAGCCGTTTTCAAGCGTTTTTCCGCGTTGAATCCAAATCCAACCTCGGTTTGGCCCAAAACCTTTTCTAAAATTCGGCAAATCCCGCCGAAGGCCAAATCAGCTAACAATGTCTCACAGGGTCCATCTGTGGCATCCCTTTGATACACCATGGGCCAGACACACCAACACTAGGTGTTCTACACAGTGGATTCATCGGAAAGGTTGCATGGGAAATCTGGACCACTACAGATGTCACGCCCCGTCGTCGAAATTGCGACCCGGGCTCGCCAACAGATCCGCCGCCCATACGAGAAGCCCCGTATAGACGAAGCGACTAACCTGCAAAAGATCAACTATGCTATACAGATATCAGAGCTGAAAGAAAACTGCTAGAAATAAAACAATATACAACCCAAGACCTCACCAAAATACAACAGTCTCTCGAGCAGTAGAAAATAAATACAACTCTATACCTCACTACAAAGTTCTCTCAACATGAACTCTCAAAAGTAATAAGGGTACATCTACTGTAGTGTACTGGTTTTTCCCATGCAACTTTTCGGTGAATCCACTGTGTAGAACACCTAGTGTTGGTGTGTCTGGCCCATGGTGCATCGAAGGGGTGCCACAGATGGGCCTTGTGAGACTTTGATAGCGGATTTGGCCTTCGGCTGCATTTGCCGAATTTTAGAAAAGGTTTTGGGCCAATCTGAGGTTGGATTGGATTCAGCGCGGAAAAAACGCTTGAAAACGGCTATTTGCTTGTTAAATTTGGAGTCCGGATGACCAAAAGCGGGCTTCCGGAAGTTTTCGGAGATTTTCGGTGCATGGGGGAGACTCGTGGACCGGCCTGAGCCACGTGGCGGCCTATTATTGTGTAAGACCCGGCTTTTCCTTAACCCTTCTGGTCACCCTCATCTTGTAATGCCTGACCGGGGGCCTCATTTTTGGCATTTTTCCGGACAGACCGTCGGGGCCCGCAAATAATTTTAGGCGGTAGAGCTCGCGGAACGGAGCGCGTGGGCGCGATCGGTTTATTTTTCCGACTCCCGGTCTGACCAGAATTAATTCTCGAAGTTGGGGTCCCCCTTAGACGCCTCGGGATCCGTGTTGGCAGCCGCACACCTTTTAAGGTAAACCCTAATTCTCTTAGTATATATATGTAGCCGTGAGGGAAAGAGGATTAGGGTTCCTCTTATTTTTCTTTTGGTGGCCGCCTCTTTTCTTTTTCTTCCTCCCTCGTAGCCGCCGGCAAAGAGAAACCAAGCACACCGCAAGGGTGGACCGGTGGAGGCAAGCGGACGATCCCTCTCTTCCTCCTCTTTCGCACATCAAGGTGAGTCGGACGCGTTTCGTTCGGGGGAATCTCCCTCTTTCTTTCTTTTGTTGGTCACGAGGAGGGAGGAGGCCCGGCGCCGTCGCGCACCGCGGGCCGCGCGCCCGCGCGGCGCTCGGCCGCGCGGGGCCGCCCGCAGGAGGGGCGCCCGCGCGGGCTGGTGCCGCGCGGGGCCGCCCCGCACCGCGGGCCACGCGCCCGCGCGGCGCTACGGCCGCGCGGGGCCGCCCCGCACCGCGGGCCGCGCGCCAGCGCGGCGCTCGGCCGCGCAGGGGCCGCCCGCAGGAGGGGGCGCCCGCGCGGGCTGGTGCCGCGCGGGGCCGCCCCGCACCGCGGGCCGCGCACCCGCGCGGCGCTCGGCCGCGCGGGGGCCGCCCGCAGGAGGGGGCGCCCGCGTGGGCTGGTGCCGCGCGGGGCCGCCCCGCACCGCGGGCCGCGCGCCCGCGCGGCGCTCGGCCGCGCGGGGCCGCCGCAGGAGGGGGGCGCCCGCGCGGGCTGGTGCGCGCGGGGCCGCCCCCCACCGCGGGCCGCGCGCCCGCGCGGCGCTCGGCCGCGCGGGGGCCGCCCGCAGGAGGGGCGCCCGCGCGGGCTGGTGCCGCGCGGGGCCGCCCCGCACCGCGGGCAGCGCGCCCGCGCGGCACTCGGCCGCGCGGGGCCGCCCGCAGGAGGGGCGCCCGCGCGGGCTGGTGCCGCGCGGGGTCGCCCCGCACCGCGGGCAGCGCGCCCACGCGGCGCTCGGCCGCGCGGGGCCGCCCGCAGGAGGGGCGCCGCGCGGGCTGGTGCCGCGCGGGGTCGCCCCGCACCGCGGGCAGCGCGCCCGCGCGGCGCTCGGCCGCGCGGGGCCGCCCGCAGGAGGGGCGCCCGCGCGGGCTGGTGCCGCGCGGGGTCGCCCGCGCGGCGCTCGGCCGCGCGGGGCCGCCCGCAGGAGGGGCGCCGCGCGGGCTGGTGCCGCGCGGGGCTGCGCCCTGGCAGGGTGTTCGTCGCACGGGCCGGTGCCGTGCGAAGAACTCCGCCGCACGCTGTAGGGAGTCGTTGTAAGTTTCGGACTTCTAAGTCTCGATTTGCCTATGTTCCTTCAGGAGTGCGGGACGCTGTGGGCGACTGGAGCACAGACGCGGACTGGACGAACGCAGGACGACGCACACAAGGTGGGTACGTTCCCGGGGGTTTCGGGAATGGGGTTTAACTGTTAGAAATAGCATGTTGGGGCAAGGTGGAATTGTCAGTCTCCTTCTGTTTATGCACTAACCCTGTTATGTTATGTTATGATACTCAATGTCAATCTGAGGCTCAAATTTGCTACACGCACACCCGCGGTTTGGCCACCGCAAGGGTGTGCTTTTCCGGAAAAGTGGTACGTTGACCCGTGTACCCCACGCGGAGGTGGCGTTAGGAATGGGGGCCCCCATGGGTGGGGGGTGTGAGCGGTGACGTCGAGGCAGGTGCTCGGCGGCCGAGGCAGGTGCTCGGCGGTGGGCATCGGGGAAGGTGCCCGATGTTGCTTTGTGAGGCAGGTGCTCGGCGGTGGGCATCGGGGAAGGTGCCCGATGTCGTAATGATACAGGGTGTGGTTAAGGTGGAAGGTGCATGGGAGGGATAGTTGCTCCGGTGTTTGTGGTTTGCCTTATCTTTGTTTACTACGCTTATCATGCTATTTCTAGTCACTGACTTCCCACTTCGTGACAGGTTCGTCCAGGGGCGAGTGCTAGGGCGCCGGTGAGGACGTTAGGGTGCTGATCTGATTTATGGGTGACTTCAGATACAGTGACTCTTCTTTCCCTTTTCTTTTATTATTCATGGTAGCTAGTTGTGGATTGCGACACCCCCGTGGGGTCGAAGTGGATGTTGCCCTTTTCTTTCCTTTCTTTTTGAATAATTGAATGAATACTACGTTCTCTCTTACTTGGCCGTTTTGAACGATGAAAAACAAAGAAAACCGTTTGCGAAAACTATTTTTAAAACGTGGGTGTCGTGTGGGCACCAAGCTTTATAAACCTTGTGGGATTTATGTGTTTACGAACTGTTTTCACAAACGAGAGCATCGTGTGGATGCCGCTTTCAAAACCTTGTGATTATTTATCCTTTCAAAACACCGGCCTCTATGCTCTAAGTGAATGCTAGAATGTCACGTGAATTGTTTGGTTGTATGTGTACGAGACCCCAACTGATGTGGTTAGAGATTGTATGTACTACGCCTTGTGAGACACTTTGTAGTTGAGACGCCGTGCATATACAAAGGGGCCTCTGCTCATTTGCAGAGCGAATTTGTGTATGCGGCGGGTCTGTGCACGCGCCGGGGAGTAATGTTTTACAAAAAAAAATATATGGCTGAATCAGGGGCATCGGTGGCTCCTCTTCCGCGCGATTCGAACCCCCGGGGCGTGACAGATTAAGATGGTATCAGAGAGGTAAACTTTAACCACAACAGTCGGGGCCTAACATCCACGGGCGCAATACTCTGGCTACTGAGTAATAAAGTGAACACGGGATAAATAAAACGCGAGTGCTCGTTGGGGGAAAAAGGGGGGAGGGAATTAGTGTTCTTTTCTTTTCTCCCTCTAGTGCCAGCACTAGTGGCGTGCCGTCTTATTTAAACTAGGAGTAACTGGTTCGTGCAAATGTTCAGATCATGGCCAGGACTAGATCCACAGCCGAGGACACGGGGGCGGACGCAGCGGAAGCGATGACTGCGGAGAATCAGCTCCTAAGGCAGCAGCTACAAGAGATGGCGGAACAGTTGGCAGCCCTGAACGACCGCGTGCGCCAACTGACGCAGCAACAGCAGGCCGCTGCGACGGCAGAGGTTGCCCCGGGCCCTCTCCCGGGGCCAGCTGCACCGGTGATGGAGACCGAAGGAGGGGCTGCCCCCACCCGGGCCTCGGCCCCAGAGGTGGCCCCTTCGACGGCAACGGCAGGGCCGGCGGCGACACCAATCGTCGGAATTGCTCCGAGTGTGACGGTAGTGTTACCCACTCCCGCCGCGACCGCCAACGTCGCGAAGGAGGGGGCGAACCTACCAAACGAGCGGGACCGTGTGCGCGCCAACCTGGCCGACTTCAAGAAATACGATCCGCCAACGTTCGAGGGGGACACGACGGACCCCTGGGTTGTGGAGAAATGGGTGGATACGATGGAGAAATTATTCGAGGACCTATTGATGGAAGACCATGAGCGGGTCCCCCTGGCCGCCCACTTGCTCGAGGGGAACGCCCGCATTTGGTGGAAGACCGTACGCCCCGACTCTGCGTCGGGCGCTACCCTTCCGTCATGGACTACCTTTAAACAGCAGCTATTCGGGGCGTTCTTTACCAACAGCGTGAAGAAACAACTGGAGGACGACCTAAACCACATCAGGCAGGGAACCAAAACAGTAATGGAGTACCAGAGGGAGTTCGTGAGACTGGCGAACTGTGTCCCGTTCGTCATTCGGGACGAATCCCATAAGGCACAACTGTTTGTGGATGGATTGAGGACTGACATTTTCCAAGTGGTGGACGCGGCGGATCTGCATACCTTTCAGAAGGTGGTCGACCGAGCCACCATCGTGGAGCGAGGCTTTGCCGTCACGCGCGCCCGAAGGGAAGGCTCCCACCAGCAAGACGACAGGAAGCGGACCCAGACGGCTTCAGGGGGAGGGGGCTCCTCCAGCGGGAATCGGCCCCCTAAGCGGTGGAGGCCCCAGCAAAGGACCAGGGGAGCGTCGGGAGAGGGACAACGCCCGGAGGACCGCTCATGCGTGATCTGCGGCGGGGCGCACCGAGTGATGGATTGCTCCAAGAGACAGGACCATTGTTTCCGATGTGGCAAGCAGGGACATTTCCGTTTCAACTGTCCCCTGAACCAAGGCACCACATCTTCCGCAGCCTCCGTGCCTTCACCCCAGCACGCAGGGCGGGGGAAAGCGCCAATGACGTCAGCCCCCAGACCGCCAGCACCCCGATCTGTAGGGGAAAAGCCACCGCCTTCGGGAGGCCGCATCTATTCGATGGGTCAGCAGGAGACGCACCCGTCTGAGCACGTCGTCGCAGGTATCACTCTTGCTTCTGTTTATCGCGCTAGAACCCTTTTTGACACCGGAGCGACCCTCTCGTTTATGTCCCGAGACTTCGCACTGACCCATGATTTTGAGTTGAGACCCTTACCCAGTTTGATGACCGTACACACCGCGGGGGGATCCTTGGAGGCACGCAACATGGTGCCTTCCTGCCCTATATGGATGGGAAGGCTTCCGTGCCCCTGGGATCTGGTAGTCATTCCATTGAAAGAGTATGATGTAGTGCTCAGAATGGATTGGCTCACGTGGTACCTTGCGGTCATAGACTGCGAGAAGCGCGAGGTACGACTGATGTACCCCGATTTTCCGGAGAACGTGTACTTGGCTTGCAAGAGCGTTTCCTTTTCTTCCATGATTCCTGCATCCCGAGCCAGGAAGTTGGTAGAGGGCGGGTGTATGGCCTACTTGGTGTCGGTGGCCCTGGCCGCCGGATCCTCCACGGCACTCCCCGACATCCCTGTGGTGAGGGACTTCCCAGATGTTTTTCCGGCCGAACTACCTGGATTACCCCCCGAGCGAGAAGTTGTCTTTCCCATTGAGCTTCCACCCGGCACTCGACCAATCACGAAGGCCCCCTACAGGATGGCCTTCGCGGAGCTGAAGGAACTTAAGGCGCAGCTAGAGGACCTTCTGGACAAGGGGTTTATCCGACCGAGTGTGTCCCCTTGGGGCGCACCTGTACTCTTTGTACGAAAGAAAGACGGGAGCTTGCGGTTGTGCATCGACTACCGGGAAATCAACAAAGTCACAGTGAAAAACAAGAACCCCTTACCTAGGATTGATGACCTCTTTGACCAGCTGCGGGGTGCAACTGTCTTTTCAAAAATCGACCTGCAGTCGGGCTACCACCAGCTCAGAGTTCGAGACGAGGATATTCCGAAGACGGCATTCCGGACTCGGTATGGCCATTACGAGTTCACAGTAATGCCGTTCGGGCTTACCAATGCCCCAGCGGTGTTCATGGACATGATGAACCGAGTTTTCAGACCCTTCCTGGATCAGTTCGTTGTGGTCTTCATCGACGACATCCTGATTTACTCCACCACCGATGAGAAGCACGAGGAGCACCTACGAATTGTTCTACAGACCCTTAGGGAGCAGGAGCTGTTCGCAAAACTTAAGAAATGCGAATTCTGGCTTCGCGAAGTGGGGTTTCTAGGGCATATCATTTCAGCAGCAGGAGTCACAGTGGATCCCAAGAAGGTGGAGTCGGTGACCGACGGGCCCCAGCCGACCACAGTGACAGAGGTGCGCAGCTTCTTGGGCCTTGCGGGATACTACAGACGTTTCGTGGAGGGTTTCTCGAAGATTGCGACCCCTCTGAACCGCCTAACCCGGAAAGGAGTAAAGTTCATATGGACGGTCCAATGCCAAGAGAGCTTTGAAGAACTTAAGAAACGGTTAACAAGAGCGCCTGTGCTTGCCTTACCAACCCCTGGAGAAGACTACGAAGTCTACTGCGATGCATCGCGAATAGGACTGGGAGGAGTACTAATGCAGCAAGGAAGAGTCATTGCCTATGCTTCAAGACAACTCAAGGATTACGAACAGAACTACCCGACCCATGACTTGGAGCTTGCCGCAGTGGTCTTCGTTCTGAAACTGTGGAGGCACTACCTCTACGGTGTGCATTGCAACGTGTTCTCGGACCACCAAAGCCTTAAGTACCTTTTCACCCAGAAGGAGCTTAACCTACGGCAGAGGAGGTGGTTGGAGCTACTGAAGGACTACGACTTAACCATCCAGTACCACCCGGGGAAAGCAAATGTGGTAGCCGACGCTCTAAGCCGAAAGGGACAAGCAGAAGGAACTTCGGCGGGCGCGATCACGCAGCAGAACGACTTGATCGCGGAATTTTCACGATTGAGGTTGGAAGTGGTACCAGCAGGGACGGTTGAGCGACTGTTGACCCTAACAGTCGCGCCGACCCTATTGGAGAGGATTCGGGAAGGCCAAGGTGCGGATCCGCAGCTACAGCTGGAACGAGATAGGATTTCACCGGAGCAAGAAGGAGACTTTGCAGTGGGAACGGACGGCACCCTTCGGTTCCGAGGGCGGATCTGCGTGCCCGATCTGCCGGATCTAAAGAAAGAAATCCTGACTGAAGCACATTGCGCCCCCTACGTGGCGCACCCTGGAGGCACCAAGATGTACCGGGATATCCGACAGACCTTCTGGTGGCCAAGATTGAAGGGAGATGTGACGCTGTTCGTGGCTCACTGTTTGATTTGCCAACAGGTGAAAGCCGAGCATCAGCGGCCGGCGGGGAAATTGCAACCTCTACCCGTGCCCGAATGGAAGTGGGAGCAAGTCACAATGGACTTCGTCACCGGATTCCCCCGTTCGCAACAGGGACACGACGCTATCTGGGTTGTCGTGGATCGGCTAACGAAGTCAGCTCACTTCCTACCCATCCACACGACCTGGACACGTGACCGGCTGGCACAGGTCTACCTCAGCGAGATTGTAAGGCTGCACGGGGTGCCAACGACGATCACCTCGGACAGGGACACGAGGTTCGTTTCGAACTTTTGGAAGAGTCTACAACGAGCCTTGGGGACCAAGTTACACTTCAGCTCAGCCTTTCACCCCCAGACGGACGGGCAATCCGAGCGGGTGATCCAGATACTCGAGGACATGCTTCGGGCGTGCGTGCTGGATTTGGGAGACGGATGGTCGCGCTACCTACCCCTTGCAGAGTTCGCTTATAACAACAGCTACCAAGCGAGCATTAAGATGGCGCCGTACGAAGCGTTGTACGGCAGACGCTGTAGATCCCCGATCTGCTGGGACGATCTGGGGGAGAGAAAGTTTTTGGGGCCGGACCTAGTGGCCGAGACAGAGGAAAGGGTGCGCCTCATCAGGCGACGTTTGGCGACCGCCCAGAGCCGGCAAAAGAGTTACGCGGACCAGAGACGTCGCGACTTGGAATTCCAGGTGGGAGAGCACGTGTTACTGCGGGTGTCGCCGTCGAAGGGGGTGAAGCGGTTTGGGTTGAGGGGCAAGCTGAGCCCGCGGTACATAGGGCCGTTTGAGATTCTGGAGCGCATCGGCCCGGTAGCCTACCGCCTCGCCCTACCGCCGAACCTTGACCGCGTTCATGATGTGTTCCACGTATCCATGCTTCGGAAATACCTCCCCGACCCATCGCGAGTGCTTGACGCCTCCGCGATTGAACTCAAGGAGGATCTAAGTTTCGCGGAAGTACCAGTGCGGATCCTAGCCCGGGAGGACAAAAAGCTGCGTAGTCGGACGATTCCCTACGTAAAGGTGCTTTGGAGCAATCAAGAAGAGCGTGAGGCAACTTGGGAACCCGAGTCAAAGATGAGGGAGTGCTACCCGGACCTGTTCGCCGCTGGGGAAGATTAAGTTTCGGGGACGAAACTTGTTTTTAGCGGTAAGTGGTGTAAGACCCGGCTTTTCCTTAACCCTTCTGGTCACCCTCATCTTGTAATGCCTGACCGGGGGCCTCATTTTTGGCATTTTTTCCGGACAGACCGTCGGGGCCCGCAAATAATTTTAGGCGGTAGAGCTCGCGGAACGGAGCGCGTGGGCGCGATCGGTTTATTTTTTCCGACTCCCGGTCTGACCAGAATTAATTCTCGAAGTTGGGGTCCCCCTTAGACGCCTCGGGATCCTTGTTGGCAGCCGCACACCTTTTAAGGTAAAACCCTAATTCTCTTAGTATATATATGTAGCCGTGAGGGAAAGAGGATTAGGGTTCCTCTTATTTTCTTTTGGTGGCCGCCTCTTTTCTTTTTCTTCCTCCCTCGTAGCCGCCGGCAAAGAGAAACCAAGCACACCGCAAGGGTGGACCGGTGGAGGCAAGCGGACGATCCCTCTCTTCCTCCTCTTCGCACATCAAGGTGAGTCGGAGCGTTTCGTTCGGGGGAATCTCCCTCTTTCTTTCTTTTGTTGGGTCACGAGGAGGGAGGAGGCCCCGGCGCCGTCGCGCACCGCGGGCCGCGCAGCCACGCGGCGCGCGGACCGCGCGGGGCCGCCCGCAGGAGGGGCGCCCGCGCGGGCTGGTGAAGCGCCGGGGCACCCCCGCACCGCGGGCCACGCGCCCGCGCGGCGCAACAGGCAGCGCGGGGCCGACCCGCACCGCGGGCCGCGCGCCCGCGCGGCGCTCGGCCGCGCAGGGGGCCGCCCGCAGGAGGGGGCGCCACGCGCGGCTGGTGCCGCGCGGGGCCGCCCGACACCGCGGGACGCGCACCCGCGCGGTGCTCGGCCGCAGCGGGGGCCGCCGCAGGAGGGGGCGCCCGCGCGGGCTGGTGCCGCGCGGGGCCGCCCCGCACCGCGGGCCGCGCGCCCGCGCGGCGCTCGGCCGCGCGGGGCCGCCGCAGGAGGGGGGCGCCCGCGCGGGCTGGTGCCGCGCGGGGCCGCCCCGCACCGCGGGCCGCGCGCCCGCGCGGCGCTCGGCCGCGCGGGGCCGCCCGCAGGAGGGGCGCCCGCGCGGGCTGGTGCCGCGCGGGCCGCCCGCACCGCGGGCAGCGCGCCCGCGCGGCACTCGGCCGCGCGGGGCCGCCCACAGGAGGGGCGCCCGCGCGGGCTGGTGCCGCGCGGGGTCGCCCCGCACCGAGGGCAGCGCGCCAACGCGGCGCTCGGCCGCGCGGGGCCGCCCGCAGGAGGGGCGCCGCGCGGGCTGGTGCCGCGCGGGGTCGCCCCGCACCGCGGGCAGCGCGCCCGCGCGGCGCTCGGGCGCGGGGCCGCCCGCAGGAGGGGCGCCCGCGCGGGCTGGTGCCGCGCGGGGTCGCCCCGCACCGCGGGCCGCGCGCCCGCGCGGCGCTCGGCCGCGCGGGGCCGCCCGCAGGAGGGGCGCCGCGCTGGGTGGTGCCGCGCGGGGCTGCGCCTGGCAGGGTGTTCGTCGCACGGGCCGGTGCCGTGCGAAGAACTCCGCCGCACGCTGTAGGGAGTCATTGTAAGTTTCGGACTTCTAAGTCTCGATTTGCCTATGTTCCTTCAGGAGTGCGGGGACGCTGTGGGCGACTGGAGCACAGACGCGGACTGGACGACCGCAAGGACGACGCACACAAGGTGGGTACGTTCCCGGGGGTTTCGGGAATGGGGTTTAACTGTTAGAAATAGCATGTTGGGGCAAGGTGGAATTGTCAGTCTCCTTCTGTTTATGCACTAACCCTGTTATGTTATGTTATGATACTCAATGTCAATCTGAGGCTCAAATTGCTACACGCACACCCGCGGTTTGGCCACCGCAAGGGTGTGCTTTTCCGGAAAAGTGGTACGTTGACCCGTGTACCCACGCGAGGTGGCGTTAGGAATGGGGGCCCCCATGGGTGGGGGGTGTGAGCGGTGACGTCGAGGCAGGTGCTCGGCGGCCGAGGCAGGTGCTCGGCGGTGGGCATCGGGGAAGGTGCCCGATGTTGCTTTGTGAGGCAGGTGCTCGGCGGTGGGCATCGGGGAAGGTGCCCGATGTCGTAATGATACAGGGTGTGGTTAAGGTGGAAGGTGCATGGGAGGGATAGTTGCTCCGGTGTTTGTGGTTTGCCTTATCTTTGTTTACTACGCTTATCATGCTATTTCTAGTCACTGACTTCCCACTTCGTGACAGGTTCGTCCAGGGGCGAGTGCTAGGGCGCCGGTGAGGACGTTAGGGTGCTGATCTGATTTATGGGTGACTTCAGATACAGTGACTCTTCTTTCCCTTTTCTTTTATTATTCATGGTAGCTAGTTGTGGATTGCGACACCCCCGTGGGGTCGAAGTGGATGTTGCCCTTTCTTTCCTTCTTTTTGAATAATTGAATGAATACTACGTTCTCTCTTACTTGGCCGTTTTGAACGATGAAAAACAAAGAAAACCGTTTGCGAAAACTATTTTTAAAACGTGGGTGTCGTGTGGGCACCAAGCTTTATAAACCTTGTGGGATTTATGTGTTTACGAACTGTTTTCACAAACGAGGGCATCGTGTGGATGCCGCTTCAAAACCTTGTGATTATTTATCCTTTCAAAACACCGGCCTCTATGCTCTAAGTGAATGCTAGAATGTCACGTGAATTGTTTGGTTGTATGTGTACGAGACCCAACTGATGTGGTTAGAGATTGTATGTACTACGCCTTGTGAGACACTTTGTAGTTGAGACGCCGTGCATATACAAAGGGGCCTCTGCTCATTTGCAGAGCGAATTTGTGTATGCGGCGGGTCTGTGCACGCGCCGGGGAGTAATGTTTTACAAAAAAAATATATGGCTGAATCAGGGGCATCGGTGGCTCCTCTTTTG
>JAQNDB010004179.1:0-25131 GCA_029204045.2 Tillandsia leiboldiana | reverse complement strand
ACTCACACTCTGCCAACTCATGGCACAAGCGCCATCCAACTGCGAGAGAGAAACTGTGTCCTAACTAGGCCAAACGGGGCCCCAAAACGTCGCATCTACTGCGAACAACTGCTCAACAGGCTACATCGCATCCACTGCGAACAGCTGACTCAACAGGCCAAACAGGCCGAACATCTCACCCAATGACCCAATGAAGGGTCCGGGGAACACCGAAAGACTAAACCTACAACCCAACTCAAACAGAACAGGCTCTAGGCATAGCCTCTCGTTGTTCTCGTCCGAAGAAAAGGCATACCTTAGAACCCAGACCACTCGAATCATCTCGGTGGTTAATTTATAGGAAAAACTGTGACATTTCTTACTGAAGCCATCTGATCTGTAAGAAATCCATATTTAATGATTTTTAGTTCTGCTTAGGAAAACAGTTGAAACCAAGTTTTATATCTAAGCCTCGAAGGGCTAATGCCTTCGTCCAATCAAACAGGAACAGACTCAGGCGACCCTACGATGCTTGGAAGAAAATATTTGGTTGACAAAATCATATGTGTGGTCCAAAAAGGTTCTGGGTTTAAGGTTCTGCTAACACTGATCTACCGCTGCCACTAGCACAGCGGCGACAGATAAAACAAGAAAAATAAAACATCTCGGGACCGCCGTCTACCCAAACGGCTCCCGCTACAGATGAACAACCAACTACATCTACCAGACGCCACTCTGCTCCCAAGCACGAGTGTAACATGCATCCCACACTAAAAGATAACTCCTGACCACTCGGCCCACTACCCGGGCGAGGAAGAACACTATGTCCAGGAAAGATAGAAGTGTGGATGTCTAAAGCAGAAATAACCCTAGCCCAAGTGAGGGTTTTCTACCAGTCTGGTTACACATGCAATCATATGACAGGGGTGCTAGGTCAAATTCCAAGATAACAATAATCAACAGCTTGTAGGGAAGGACAATAAATACATGATGATCTATCAACATCAGGAACATCAATTCCTATAATCTAGCATGCTATATAAAACACATCTATAACATGCAAGTCCCTACACAGATAGAATTAATGCACAGTCCATAGGTCGTGAAGACAAGGCCACCCACCTGAAAATGCTAACTGTTCGGAGTTCCACAGCTGAAAACACCATAAGCAACAACCTCCACTAATCCTCAACCCAACGGGTTCACAAACATCCGCAAATACTCCTGGGTACAACAAAAGGTCCAAGGTTACACTTAATTCCACAAAATAACCAAGTACAAAAATCTGCAGAAGACAGTCCTGAAGATCTGAAATTCCCACCTGCAGAAAGTGCCCTGAAAATTCCGATAAAAATATCACCGCGAGCGTCTCGTCGAGACCTTCGAAACGGGTACCTGCACGCCCAAATCCGAGCCCCGTAGGCCAAGTTACAAATTCCAAAGTACAGGTGCGCAAACACTCACAACCACACAACTGTAAACTCAAACACAGATAAAAGGGGAATAGTATACCTTCGGGCAAGCCTCAGAAAAATCCCGGAAAAATACAATGATAATCCTTGCGACGAGTAGATCCAAAAAGTGTATAGGCTTGTCTCGATCCGACACTCGGTTGCGGAGATAAATTCCGGCAAGCCTCCGCTGTCCAGAAATCCACCAGCAAAACAGTGGCTTAGAAATGCCTCGTAAACCGTGCCAAGAACTCAGAATCAATCAAGGTGATCAACAAGGAAATCGAAGGCGTACCTCTCGTGAACGCGGTGCCGCAAAAATCGTCTCAAAATTCCATCTGGGTAGCTCAGGGGGTCTCCCACACTGAAAGGCGACGGTAGAAGCCAAAATCCAAGAAACGTCGCAGTGCGCCGCGTCGCAGAAAGCGCGGATCTCGAGGCCTCCAAAAATTCTGTAAATCCATCACAAGGTGGAGCACAAGGTGAGGAACATTTCCTCTTAAGACCTCTGCCTGAGAAGAGCTCGGCAAAACCTTCAAAACGCAGGCCAAAGGGGGCTATTTATAGCCCCAACTCAACAAATCCTGAAATACCCATTTTGTCCCAACTTCCGGGCGCCCGAAACTTCCGGGCTGCTACAGTGACCCAAAATGTACCCCAAACCAGCTGCGCCCGAATCGCCCCTGGAGTGACACGTGTCCCCGAACAGGCAACAGCGAGCGCGGCCAACCGCGTCGCGCCACGTGTCCTCCCGCTCAGCCGCCGAACGCGGAGTCAACTCCTCGGGATTCGCGCCCACGTGCGCCCGGCCGCGCCCACGTCGCGCCCACGTGCGCGGCCACGCCGCCCACAGCCCCATGTCGGGCCCGCATCCCGAGGCACCAGCTGCCAGCTGCGTGGACCGCGCGCTCGTGCACCAGCCAATGCCATCACGCCACGTGTCCCGCTCCGGTCCACCGTGCACCCGCGCCATCCCGTGGACCGCGCCCACTGCGCCCGCCAACCGGGAGGCGCCACGTGGCCAGCGCCCGGGTGCACGCCTCCGCGGTGGACCGCGCACCTCCGCCGCCGCCAGCCGCCGCGCTCCGCCGCCCGCCGCCGCCGCCGGCGCCCCTCCGGCGGCCGGAACAGTACCAAAATCCTCGAAATCCGTGCCGGGTCATCCGAGCTCCGAAAAATACAAGTAAATAGTCCATTTTGACCATTTTCGCGCGCTGAATCCAAATCCGAAGTCCGATTTGCCAAATTCCCCTTCTAAAATTTGCCGAAAATTTCCGGAGAAGTGTTCTTTACTCAAATTTCGCGCTGAGTCCAATTTTAATAACCATTTCGCGCGAAACCACGTCAAAACATCCGACGGGGTCCTCCGATCACTCACGAGATCCATTATACACCCGAAGTCCATCACTTGAGTCCAAATTGGTGCAGAAACACCGCCGACATGCCACATAGGCCTCCAGAAGCTGCTAAACGCACTGTAGAAGCCCTGCGGAGATCTGGGTCACCACACCCAATATAAGTCATCATATCATCTGTGGGGTTATATTAATTTTTAGGAGAGTTCGTCCCAGCGGTTCTCATCAATTGTCCTGTTAGTTGTCCTGTTAGTAGTCCCAATAGTTCTCATCAATTTAGTTTGTCCCAATTGTTCTCATCAATTGTCATATTAGTTTGTCCCAATTGTTCTCATCAATTGTCATATTAGTTTGTCCCAATTGTTCTCATCAATTGTCATATTAGTTTGTCCCAATTGTTCTCATCAATTGTCATATTAGTTTGTCCCAATTGTTCTCATCAATTAAATTTTAGGGGAGTTCCAGTAATCCCAGTGAGCTTGTCAAAAATGAGGTAAGCAACAACCGCCCACCTCAAGCAGCTCAAACTACACCTCAGGTAGTCTCCTGGTTGTCCACAGTCCTCAAATCCTGCAAATCAACGCTCCCGGTATAAATACAAATCCCAAAAAGCACAATATTTGCTGTTTTTCAAATAGCACGGGAAAAGAGGAATTTTTCACCTCTAAATAGTGCTCATAAAAATCCAGAAAAATTACGGTTGCGTTCCTCGCGAAGAGTAGATCAAAATCGACTCCTTAAACGCCTGGATCTGATGCTCCTACGCTAAGATAAAAATCGGAGAAGTTGACACTGTCCAGAAATTTCCACAGCAAAAAGGGGGGTCAAAGAGACCTTGGGAAACGTGCCAAAAGTACGAAATAGAGCAAAGTGATCAACACGGAAATCGAAGCCTTACCTCTTAGGAACGCGCTGTCGCAAAAATCGTCCAAAAATTCCTCCTGGTTAGCCCACAGGGAATTTTCGACGGAACTGCTACGGGAAATGGGCCGAAAAAGAAAACCGTCGCAGTGCGCCGCGTCGCAGATAACTCACTAACTGTAACTCCAAAAATTCTGAGATTTTGAGGAGAGAGAGAAAAGAGAGAGAGGAAGAAATTTCGTAGAGGGCACATGCCCTGATTCTCACTCTAAGGCCCGCAAATCGAGGTGGGAATGAGAGGGGGTGGGGATTGCTATTTATAATGGGCTGGGGCTCCACACAGGATCGGATCCGAACAGGGAACACCGAAACGGGCCAACCAAAACGCGCCACGTGTCCACAAAACAGGGAACAGCCTGTGCAAGGGCCACTCAGAAGACGCCACGTGTCCACGTGGAGCACGGGCCCGGTCCCCGCGCCGGGTCTTCCGGATCCTGTCAGCCAATCCGGGTGTGCCACGTGTCACCCTCCCACGGGCTTCTAGAAGCCGGCGAACCAATGGGGAAGCGCCACGTGGCAAAGGGGTATTCGGTGCTCCCGGTGCACGCCAGGCCCATGGACCGCGCACCAGGGCCGCGCGCCTCCGTGCTCTGCTGCTGTGCCGCCGCTGCGCCGCTGCCCGCCGCCGTGCGCCGCCGCCCGCCGCCGCTCGCCGCTCGCCGCCGACGGCCGGAACAGTAATTCCGGCCGGCGGTTACTGTTCCGGTGAACAGTACCAAGTGCCGAAAAAATAAAGCGAATATACCATTTCGATCATTTTCGCGCGCTGAGTCCAAATCCGCTGTCCATTTTGCCAAATTCTCATCCGAAATTTTGCCGAAAGCTCCCGGAAAATTCCATTTGCTCCGATTTTCGCGCAGAGTCTATATTAAATGTCCAATTTTGATTCTACAAGCTCTGTTTCACCGAATAAGCTCCTCGCAGTCACTGTTTAATGTTGCACAGTTCCTGCGGGAGTCTGGATCATCACATCCTCCCCTACTAAAAGAGTTTCGTCCTCGAAACGAGACTAAACAATAATCCTCAGTCCGATGTCTCGAATAAGTAGGGGTGAGCATCCCTCATTTCCGACTCGAGCTCCCATGTAGCCTCGCGCTCGTCATGATTGCCCAATTGGATCTTCACATAGGGAATGGCCCGACTGCGTAATTCTTTCACCTCTCGATCCAGAACTCGCAGTGGGCGTTCTTCATACCTCAAATCCTTGCTGATCTCAAGCGGTGTGAAGTCGATGACGTGCGATGGGTCGAAAATATACTTTCTTAAAGTAGAAACATGAAATACATCATGAACACCAGCAAGCCTTGGAGGAAGTGCGAGTCGGTAGGCAACTGGCCCGATACGCCCCAATACCTCAAAGGGTCCAATATATCGGGGGCTAAGTTTCCCACGAATGCCGAACCTCCTGATTCCTTTGGATGGCGAGACTTTCAGGAATACATGATCTCCAACCTGAAATTCTAAGTCTCGTCGCCGAACATCGGCATAGCTCCTCTGTCGGTTTTGGGCGGTCTGAAGATGCTTTCGAATCACCCGGACCTTCTCTTCTGCCTCTATCAAGACATCTGGTCCCAAGGTCCGTCTCTCGTCTACGTCACTCCAATAAAGTGGTGATCGACACTTGCGTCCATACAATGCTTCAAACGGAGCCATCTGAATGCTCGCTTGAAAGCTATTGTTGTACGCGAATTCAGCCAAAGATAAATGCCGAATCCACTCTCCGTCGAAATCCAAGACACAAGCCCTCAGCATGTCCTCCAGGATTTGTATCGTCCGTTCTGACTGTCCATCCGTCTGCGGATGAAAAGCAGTACTGAACCTAAGCTGAGTTCCCAAGGTTGTCTGCAAACTCATCCAGAAACGTGAAACAAACCTCGGGTCTCAATCTGATACAATGGAGGCTGGTACTCCATGTAATCTAACTATCTCATCTAGAGATAGCTGGGCTAGTCGCTCAAGTGGCCATGTAGTCTGCATGGGCAGAAAGTGCGCCGACTTGGTAAGTCTATCTACAACTACCCAGATAGCGTCTGCTCCTCCCTGGGCCCTCGGTAGTCCGACCACAAAGTCCATTGTAATGTGGTCCCATTTCCACTCGGGGATTGGGAGGCTTTGTAACTTGCCAGCTGGCACTAGATGCTCAGCTTTCACTTGCTGACAAGTTAAACACTGGGCCACAAATCTCCCAATATCCCTTTTCATGCCTTTCCACCAGAAGTGTGCCTTGAGGTCCTTATACATCTTAGTCCCACCAGGATGTAGGGTATAAGGTGTATAATGGGCCTCTCACAATATCTGTTCTCTAATCTCCACATGTATTGGCACACATGCTCGGTTCCTGTACCTCAGTACTCCCGAGGCATCTACCGTAAAGTACTCGGAATATGATCTCTAATCCTGGCCAAGTGGGGGTCCTCACTCTGTTTCTCTTTGATCCTGTCCAGCAGAGTGGGCTGCAAGACTAAAGATGTCAGTCTAGCAGTGACCCCAGGGGACACAACCTCTATCTCGAGTCGTCTCATTTCCTCTAATAGCGGTGCCTGGTCTGTGATCAACATAGACAAACTTTGCACCGCCCTCCTACTCAAGGCATCAGCGACCACATTAGCCTTGCCTGGGTGGTAGAGAATATCATAATCCTTTAATAGCTCTAACCACCTACGTTGCCTCAAATTCAACTCCTTTTGTGTGAACAGGTATTTTTAGGCTCTTGTGGTCGGTGTAGATTTCACAATGCTCCCCATATAGATAATGACGCCAAAGCTTTAGTGCAAACACTACAGCAGCAAGCTCCAAGTCATGGGTAGGGTAATTCTTCTCATAATCCTTGAGTTGCCTTGATGCGTAAGCAATTACCCTCCCTTCTTGCATCAACACACAACCAAGTCCGCTGTGTGATGCATTGCTGTAGTTCACATATCCTTTCCCCATAACAGGGAGGGAAAGGATAGGAGTGGTCATTAATCTATTTTTCAGCTCCTCAAAGCTCTTTTGACAATCCTCACTCCCGATAAACTTCACTCCCTTACGCGTCAAGCGAGTGAGGGGTGTGGAGAGCTTCGCAAAGCCTTCCACAAACCGACGGTAATACCCAGCTAAACCCATAAAGCTACGTACCTCAGAAACCGTCGTTGGTCGGGGCCAATCCCGAACCGCCTCAATCTTTGCTGGGTCCACTGCCACACCTGCGGCAGAAATCACATGGCCCAAGAAGACTACCTCCCGAAGCCAAAACTCGCACTTTGCCAGCTTGGCATACAACTTCTTCTCTTGCAGAAGTTGCAGCACGATCCTTAAGTGCTCCTCATGCTCAATATCACTTCGGGAGTAAATCAATTAATACTACTACGAATCGATCCAAGTATAGTCGGAAGATCCGGTTCATTAAATCCATGAATGCGGCAGGGGCATTAGTTAGCCCAAAAGGCATAACTGTAAATTCATAATGCCCATACCGTGATCTAAATGCCGTTTTCGGAATATCTACGGCCTTCACCTTCAACTGGTGGTAACCAGACTGCAAATCTATCTTAGGGAAGACGCAAGACCCTTGCAGCTGATCAAAGAGATCATCGATGCGCGGCAAAGGGTACTAGTTCTTGATGGTCACTTTAACTCTCTATAATCCACACATAGTCGAAGTGACCCATCTTCTTTACGAATAGCACCGGCGCACCCAAAGGTGATACACTCGGCCTAATAAAATCCTTATCCATTAAATCCTGGAGTTGCGCCTTAAGCTCTCGCAGCTCAGCCGGTGTCATCCGGTATGGAGCCTTAGAGATGGCGCAGTTCCTGGAACTACGTTAATCACGAACTCAATCTCCCTATCTGGCGGCATGCTAGACAGCTCAGGTGGGAAAACATCCGGGAACTCGCGGGCAATAGGGATATCCCCGAGTTCCGGCGCCGCCGTAGGCCCCTCAACAACACTAGCCAAAAAGGCTACACATCCTCGACGGATCATCAGCCTCGCTCGGGAAGTCGAAATCATAGAGGCAAAGAAAGCGCTCTGACATTCCCGATATACCAACATTTTCTGGTCTGGCTTTCTAAAAGTGACGGTCCTTGCGGCACAATCAATAGTCGCAAAATACCGAGCCAACCAGTCCATCCCGAGGACCACATCGAAGTCCTTCAGTTGACTCAGGTCCAATAGGTCTACTGGCATAATCCAGGACTCGATCTAAATCGGGCGGGGCTAACAGCACTCCTCCATGTGCAGAGTTCAATCGGGAATCTACACCTCCTGTGCACAAGGTGAGAGTCCTATTCCTAACCCTATGCAATGATGTACGTTCTCTACAAATAAAAGAGATGCCCCTATAAAAACGAGGTACGAGTCCTTATGCCAGAAAGTAAATCATACCTGCCTCCACTCGATCAGCCATAGCAGAATCCCTTGCCTGCGCTAAGCCATCTTGACTGCTCAACAACGGCTGTCTCTCTCCAGAAGGGCGGGGGAATGAAACTTGATCTCCTTGAAGATCTGTCGGTGAAGCTCCCGGTCGTAGCTGGGAAGTGGTAGGGACAGATGCCGAAGTAGGTGCCACCGTTATCCCCGAAGGACACGTAACTCGCACGTGCCCGAGCTGTCCGCACTTGAAACAGCGGCCGAACCTCAAGTCACAAGTACCTGAAGTGTGCTGACCTTCGCAGAAAATGCACCTAACTATAGACTGAGGCTGCCTTACCTGCTGTTGCTGCTGCCTATGCCGCTGAGGCCTCTGTGACCTCTGCTGGGATGCGGTAGGGGCCAATGCCGAAGAAGGTGCTACTAAAACCCGAAAGGGGCACGTAGGTCGGATGTGGCCTGGCTGCCCACATCGGAAGCATCGACCCTCCCTCAAGCCACAGGTATTTGATGAATGCTGCCCCCTACAGAAAATGCATCGGACCGACGCCCGAGACTGTCGAGACTGCTGCTGCGGAGGCCTCTGCGATCTACCAGGTCCTCGTCGATCAAGACGCCCACGGCCCGTAGACTGGGGCCGCAGGGGTCGTGGTGGTCTCCCTGAACTGGCCTGTCCATCATTATCTGGGGCGGGGCGTTTCTTGTCTGGACGCTGCTCGAAAGTCCTGGCCCCTTCGTCAACCGCCAAGTCACCTCTCTGCGCCAGCAACTGCTTCAGGCGTTGGTCCTGTCGAAAGCTTCTTGCCACCAAATGGGTCACCAAGGCCCGTAGTTCTCCCAGCTCAGTAGATACCGCCTGCTCGGGCTTCTCAGAAGGGGTAGAAATATCCCCGACGGAAAAATGACGACGGGGTGACATACTGTCACCAAAAGCCACAAATCAGCAAAATAAAATTCCACACGACCCAATCTAGCGAAAGTCAAAGACATTCCCCTATTTCTGTGACTTTATGTTGTCTGCAGCCAACATAACTGTTCACCAGAAATGGGGTATGTCGGTCTCTCTTCACTTACTTGGAAGAGTCAAACAAATAAATCAACGACTTCCGCAAAATGTCACGTCTCTCGCGCCCTATTATCCTAGGGTCTACCAAAAGCCTAGGGTTTCCTAAGTCCCAACTGACCTATCCCTAAGCTCTGATACCAACTTAATCTGTCACGCCCCGGAACCCGGGCTCGCCAACAGATCCGCCGTGCACATGGGATTTCCCGAGTACACGAAGCGCTGGTAACTTGCTCCGATATAATATAAACAATAAAAGAGCATAATACAGAGCTGAAGTGGAAGAACCACATAGTATCTCAGACTGGAACTACAAATAAAGCTGTAATAAGTACAATAATCTCCCAGCTCACCAAAATAGTACATCCAGCTGGCGAAAACCAGACTCAAAATAAAAGGAGAATATCACAGTCTGAGTGAAGGGTACAACGTCTATCTACAGCTCTCAGTCTCCCAGGAGATCTATCTACTCAGCGATCCCCTTACCTTTATCAGCCGCTGATACCCTAGCAGCTCCCGCAGACGACTCTGCAAAATAAAGAAGAAGAAAGAGAAAAATAATAATGGGGGTGAGAACTACCAGATAAACCAGTAGCCTCCCCTAGTGGGCAAAACCTCAACTCTGACGCACCCACTAGGACTACTAGAGGCCAGAAAGGAAAAAGTGGTAAGGCTGTAAGCAGAACTACTGAATAAAGGGGAAACCACCACTAGCATGCCTCTAAATGCAGTGCCAAAAGGAATGACTGTATGTATGCCTCAGTATCTAACATGCCTGCCTGAATAAACCCAATCTTATGTCACCAGTAAAACTGGTACTGCCTGCTGCGCCTTGCCTGCCAAAATCGGGTATGCTGGCCAATGCATAACACCGATAGGGAATGAGAGTCTCAAGGACTCAAGCCTGCCTGTAACACACTCCGGAGTGGCACTCGAGGGGAGCGACCCACACGAGTAAAAGTACCTCAGTAATAAGTATCATAAGTGTCGTAAACAGCAGGACTGGATCATGACTATGATCAAAGTGGGAAGAGCCATCCACTAAGAAACCCAGATATGATGCCATAGTACTCGATAAGTGGGAAAAACCATCCACTAGAGAAAAGCCCGATCCCCTGCTGATGCCAAAAATAGACCAGACTCAACCCCATTCTGATGCAAGGATAAACATCCGGCCGACCGCCTACAGTCCGCGGTCACCGCAACACCCCACAAGTTTATTAGCTAACATATCCTTGGCTATACTATCCCAAACCCCTGCTCATACTCGAGCGACAAGCAACTGAAAGCAAAAGAGAGCAATAAAACATGTCAAGTCTTAATATGATAGTGTAGCAATAAATAGTGGCCCTACCTGATGTCCGGGCATGTATGCAACTGTCTTTATTTTAAAAGTTGTAAAATAGTGTCAAAGATTTGAAAAGATTGATTTACTGAATAAAAGTCATTTGCATGCGAGATTATAGCCTTTGTCTCAATCACAGTGTCCCAATGTCACGCCCCGGGGTCGAAACTGCGACCCGGCTCGCCAACAGATCCGCCACCTATGCCAAACCCGCATAGGTGAAGCGTCCTACCTGCAAGAAAAGTACTACAGCTAAACAGATATCAGAGCTATAAATAAAAATCTGCTGTATAACTAAATCAATCACTGTACAACTGGAAATAACACAACAATGTCCGTCTCCCAAAAATGATAATCATGCAGAATCCTCATATACAACTCAGAACTCAACCGGGAGGTATCTCCAATAAATACATCAGTGTACAGGCTCTCAATACATAACAATCCTCACTACAACAGTCTCTCAAAGGAGGAAAAATAAAATAACTAATCTACTGAAGCTCTCCTCTGAAGGGGTACCGCTACACTCCAACAACGGGTAGGGAACTAGCTCGCGACTCCCTCGCCTCGGTCAGAAGGATCAGCAACAGGAACAACAGGAACTGGAGTAGAAGTTCCTGTGGGAAAAGACACCACGACGGGTGTGAGAACTACGTCCCAAGTAGTTCTCAGTGGGTGCCGCCAACAAGCCCGACGGTCTGCCCACTAAGTCCACTAGAGGCATAAAGTAACAAAAGCAGTGCTGTAAGGAAAGCTGGGAAAAGTAAACTCTACAGCTACTATGCCTCTATCTAGATGCTCAAAGAGTGGGACAGAAAGAACATGATGCCACAACTAACTCTCATCTCTGATCACTCAATCTGAACTGACTGCCTCCTCGGGTCCAGTCAAGCCTGCGCCAACCTACTGCCGTTACGTCCCTGAGGAGCGGACTTACGTAGGATCTACTGCCGTTACGTCCCGGAGGAGCGGACTTACGTAGGATCTACTGCCGTTACGTCCCGGAGGAGCGGACTTACGTAGGGCGTCCATGACTGCCAACACCAGCACAGCCAGAGGGACAAATGCAACGACAAGTCGCGATAGAGAAGCTCAATCTCACGCCGGTATAACAACCCGGTCTCGCCTACTCCGGAGTGGCACTCGAGGGGAGCGACCCGCTCGAGTAAAAAGTAACCCATCTCAAGTATCTCTGTAAAGTATCTCTGTCAAGCTCAAATGTGGCTCATGCAGGCTATGATCCACGATCAAACAGATCGGTAACTCCAAGCTCAAAGCACAACTCAGTCGGAAAAAGAACCTCGACTCGAACAGGAATAGCCCAACACACTCTCACAGCTATTGTTACGGAATTTGAGTTGGCGTAGTTTCGTGAAAGTCTCAAGTCTTGAAGATTGAAGGTGAAGAAAGTTGGATCATTTAACTCAATCTCAAGAAAGAAGAATTCAAAAGGATCAGGTATGTTTAACTAAAGAATTTGTGTGATCCGAATACTTCTTGTAGTGTAGAAACACTTGGAAGAATCTTTCATTGCATAAAAATCAAAAACTGGACTTGGGACATGTTCAGGATCCGGATCAGGTTGTTCGATCCGGATCCCGAAGGTGGTTCGTTCATACATCGTCGCAATCCGGATCGTAGTCTCTTGATCCGGATCCCGAACGTTGAGTTTACCATCTACCTTGAACGATCCGGATCTTGCTTCGCAATCCGGATCCCGAACGTTGATGTTTGGTAAACTGTATGAACGATCCGGATCGTAGTCACATGATCCGGATCCCGAACCTTCGTTTTTCTGGAATTGGCTGTTTCGTTATGACGATCCGGATCCTAGTTATCACGATCCGGATCGCCGTCCGTAAAAATCCAGAAATGGTTGGTTTTTGATTCTTATCTCCTTCCTAGGGTTTCTAACCTATAAATACACCCTATGTCTTTCTTTCTAGGGTGAATCCACATAGCCGTCATTTTCTTGTATCATCTTATACGGCTATAGATCCACATATAGAGAAGAAAGGAAATCATTAGAGAATACTCTATGTTTCTTCATCTATATTGATTAGTTTGATTCTAGGTTTTCATACTCACATCTTGAGTTGAATCAAACTAATGAATACTTAGATGGTATTTCCGATCTATCTTTGATCTAAGTATTCGGCGGATCATCACCACCCAAAAAACAACGATTTTCCCCAGAAATCGGCGCGTGGATTCGCGTGTCCTTGTGGATTCAAGGTTCAATCGCTCTCGTGGATTCGGAGCGAGGCACGTTCGTGGATTCGAACGGTGCTATTGGGTGAAGACCGTGGATTCGGTCGGACGTCGTGGATTCGACGTTGGACGCCGTGGATTCGGCGTTGGGCGCAGATCGTGGATTCGAGAAGCGTCGGAGCGAGCGGAGAAGATCCTCTAGGAGCGTATGGAAAAGGTTGAGTCGTAAGTGTGTACGGTAAATCACCTTGTACGTGTTTTAATTCTAGTGGATTTCTGCCGTGTTATCGGTCCCGTGGTTTTTTACCTCCGGTGATGGAGTTTTCCACGTAAAAATCTTGCGTGTTATTTTATTTTCCGCATTGGGTTTTATCGCAACGATTTTTGGAGTGTTTATACATTTACACCTATTCACCCCCCTCTAGGTGTTTCTTCCCCTATTTAGATCCGTATTATATACGACCCAACAAGTGGTATCAGAGCGGGAATAGGGTTGTGAACAATGGTTGAAGGTGGAAACATCAATCGACCCCCTTTCTTTGATGGAACAAATTATGCGTACTGGAAAGTACGGATGAAAGCCTTTTTATCTTCCATCGACGAAAGGGTGTGGCATTCAATTGAATCAGGATGGTCTAATCCAACTGAACTTATCTCTGATGTTCACACCTTAAAACCTAGGTCGAAATGGACCAAGGAAGAGTTTGAGTTATCTTCTTACAATGGCAAGGGAATTAATGCTATTTTTAATGCCTTATCTCAAACTGAATTCTCTCGCGTCTCGGCATGTGAGACTGCGAAAGAAATCTGGGATGTTCTCCAGGTTACACATGAGGGAACTAACCTCGTGAAGATTCAGAAACTGCAGATGCTTACGAGCAAGTTTGACTCCATCTTGATGGCAGAAAATGAATCTTTCACGGACTACTATACACGATTGCAAGACATCGTAAACTCATGTGCTAATCTGGGAGAGAAGATTCCAGAATTTAAGATTGTAAGAAAAATCTTAAGAACTCTTCCTGAACGATTTCGCCCAAAGGTTACTGCCATTGAAACTATTAAACACCCGGACGAAATACGTGTAGAAGAATTAGTTGGTTCATTACAAACTTATGAAATGACTTTTAATACTAACAATTCTTCTGGAAAAGCATCCACTTCTAAGTCTTCAGGTTATGCGTTGAAAACAACTAAGGAAGAAGACGCGGATACATCCTCCTCGGACGATGACGAGAACCTTTCTATGGAGGAATTTGAGAAGCAGCTCGCTCTCTTGACAAGGAAGTTTCGCCGCAACTTTCGAAGGGGTAATTCAAGCAAATCTCCATCCTTCGGAAAGTGGAACAAAGGCAAGGGTACTCCAAGTCACAAGTCAAGAAAGCAGGAAAACTTCTCAAAGGATAAGAAAAGTTCAGAAGGACAACTGCAATGCTTCAAATGTCGAGGCTACGGCCACATTGCAACGGAATGTCCTAACAAGTATCCGGCAAAGAAGAAGGCGATGCAAGTCGTCACTTGGGATGACAACTCAACGTCAAATGAGTCGTCTTCGAGTGATGAAGAAAAAAGCTCCACCGCATTCCACGCGTCCGTATCTTCACCCTTCATGTGCTTTATGGCAAGTACATCTGAGTCGTTGTCCAACTCCACTGTTGAAAAGATTGCAACGGACAACGAATCGGATGATTCGGAAGGTGAAGAGTTTGCTCTAGCCTATCATAGATCTTTACAGGATTTAAAGAAACCGGCTAAGCAAAACAAGGGGTTGAGAGGGAGATTGCAGGATCTCGAAGAAGAAGTAAAAAGGGTAACTTCTCTCTCGACCGATCTTGAAGTGGAAAGGGATAGTTTGATAAAAGCTAATGTTTCCCTTCAAGAGTCCAATGAGCAGCTCAAGAAGAACTATATAGATATGGTGAACAAAGCAAACTACTTCTTGAAGCTCTATGGCGAGGGCCGACAGGAAAGACTGGAAATGACGGAGACCATTCTCCAACTCAAGGATGACTTACAGCAATTCTTTTCAGGAAGGAGTAAGTTGGATAAACATCTTGGTCTCGGTCAAACAAATCGGTTCGGCCTCGGGTACACTCAAACTGGAAACAGTCCAAGTTCGAGTGGGACAGTCTTTGTGCCTCAGTCGGTATCTCCTCCTCCGACATCGGAATTCAAGACAAACAACGACAACAAACCTACCTCATCCTCTTCGGAATCGTCAAGCTCAAAGGTATGTTTTCGTTGTAATTTTGCAGGGCACATCGAAAGAAATTGCGAGATTGGAGCTCAAAGAACAAATCAACCACATCTTGCAATTGCTACCAATAAGCTCACTTCCCGAAATTCACGGAAGGATTTTTCAAAAGGAAAGAACATTGGTAGCACCTCAAACAAGACGATAACAAAAGAAAAAGATCAATCATACAAGACGTCGTCTTCAAGGAGAATCTCTCAACCTTTACCGACATACTCCAAAACTCAAAAGGTTTGGGTATGCAAAGGTGAAACCCCTCCTTGTCCTTAATCGCTCTACGATTAAATCTTGTATAGTTTGTGTAGACTATTTTTCTTTTCTTCTTTTTCTTTTGGCCGACCCGTCAACCATCCTTGGGAGGTAAATGGTACATCTTTTTATTGGTTGATGATTTCTCTCGGTTTTCTTGGGTAGCATTTTTGAGAGAGAAAGCTGATACGTTTGACTCTTTTCATGAGATTTGCCATCGTATTATGATTGAAAAGAATGAAAAGATCATTCGTGTTAGAAGTGATAGGGGTGGAGAATTCATAAATTCAAAATTCATTGATTTTTGTACTTCAAATGGCATTAAACATGAATTCTCGGCACCCTATACACCTCAGCAGAATGGTGTTGTTGAGTGCAAAAACAGGGTTGTTCAAGAGATGGCGCGTGTGATGCTTCATAGCCGGAAATTACCGCTACATTTTTGGGCTGAAGCTGTGAACACCGCTGTCTATGTCATTAACAGAGTGTATTTGCGCCCAGGAACCTTGAATACACCATATGAGCTGTGGTTTAGTAGAAAACCGGATATCAAGTACTTTCGTATCTTCGGGAGTCGATGTTACATCTTACGTGACCGTGAAAATCTTGAAAAGTTCGACTCTCGAAGTGATGAAGGGATCCTTTTGGGTTATTCTACGAATAGCAGAGCATATCGAGTATTTAACATTGAATCTAAGACGATTGTAGAATCTATAAATGTTAAAGTAGATGAAGCTTCTCATTTTGAATCTGAAAAATCTACCCTCGATATCTCTCTAGATGATGATTCTCCTGCTAGTGCATCTTCTCATAATAATACTTCCAATATTAATGATGCTTCTAATGGTTCTTCTAGTTTATCTGATATGCAGGAATCATCTCGTGTACCTCCGAGTACTCCGTTTCAACAAACGCTACGAATCTCCAAGGATCATCCGGAATCGAACATCATTGGAGATCCACAAGAAGGAGTTAGAACTCGAAGGCAGTTGGTTTGCGGATTTGCTTGCTATGTATCTTTAATCGAACCAAAGACAATAGATGAAGCTCTTCAGGATGACTACTGGATTAAAGCAATGCAGGAAGAGCTCCATCAATTTGAGCGAAACAAAGTCTGGGAATTAACGAAGCCTCCAAAGCAACATAATGTGATAGGTACCAAATGGATCTTCAAGAACAAGAAAGATGAAGATGGTACTATCATCAGGAACAAGGCACGACTAGTTGCTCAAGGCTACTCTCAAGTAGAAGGTATAGACTTTGACGAAACTTTCGCCCCTGTAGCTAGACTCGAGTCCATTCGTATATTGTTTGCTATTGCTTGTCATTTTAAAATCAAATTATTTCAAATGGACGTCAAGAGCGCATTTCTAAATGGTTTTTAAATGAGGAAGTTTATGTAGCTCAACCGAAAGGTTTTGTAGATCATAAACAACCTAACCATGTTTTTCGTTTGAAAAAGGCTCTTTACGGTCTGAAACAAGCACCGCGAGCATGGTACGAAAGGTTAACAAAGCACCTTTTGGAGAAGGGCTATACTCGAGGGGGAGCTGACAGGACTCTCTTTGTGAAGCATTATCAAAATAATTTCATTGTAGCACAAATCTATGTCGATGACATTGTATTTGGTGCAACAAAAGATAATGATGCTTCTAAATTCGCGGAGACCATGGAAAAGCGAATTTGAGGATGTCCATGATGGGCGAATTGTCTTATTTCCTTGGATTGCAAATTAAACAAAATGATGAAGGTATTCACTTGAGTCAATCCAAGTATGCACTGGAGTTGGTCAAAAAGTTTGATCTAGAAAATTGTAAAGTTTTTCCAACTCCAATGGGAACTAGCCACAAGGGACTTGGAAGTGAATCACATGGTGAGGGTGTAGACGAGAAACTGTATAGAAGTATGATTGGAAGTCTACTTTACCTCACGGCTAGTCGCCCGGATATATCCTTTAGTGTTGGGATTTGCGCGAGATATCAATCAGCACCAAAGGAGGTTCACCTGAAAGCGGTGAAACGGATCATCCGGTACATCAAAGGATCAATTAACTTCGGAATTTGGTATCCTCTGGGAACAAGTCTGGACATTGTTGGATACTCAGATGCCGATTGGGCAGGATCAGTGGATGATCGGAAAAGCACGAGTGGTGCATGCTTCTATCTTGGCCATTGCCTTGTTGCATGGCACAGTAAAAAGCAGAATTGCATAGCACTCTCGACTGCCGAAGCGGAATACCATTTCAGCTGGAAGTTGCTCAACTCAACTCATTTGGATGAAAAGCGTATTGAGTGACTTCCGCATTTCAGCATCTTCGGTAACAATTCTTTGTGACAACACAAGTGCAATTAACATTTCTAAAAACCCTGTGTTGCACTCTAGAACAAAACATATTGAACTTAGATATCATTTTCTTAGAGAGCTAGTTGAATCAAATACTCTTCAACTTTCATATATTCAACTGAAGATCAATTAGCTGACTTTCTAACAAACCTTTGGATCAAAAACGTTTTATTCATTTACGAAAAGCAATTGGGATGCTTTCCTTGAAATAATCTTCTTTTGAAATCTTTGCTTAGGATAGGTTTTGTATTTGTTTTTGTTTTGTTCTTTATCTATGTTTGTACATAGGACATTAATTGAGCATAGATCATAATTGACTTTAATTGCATCTGTTCACACATTTAGAAATTTATTATGCTTTTGCCATCATAATATTTCACTGTTGCAATGATCATTTATGTTAATTAAATCATCTTCTAAAGTGATCAAAGTCAATTTCTCTCTCTCAATGATCTCTTGGTATAGTCATTATCTTATTTGACTGTTTAGTCGAGTATGAAATCGAGATCAATTTTTGGTTGAATACTTTATATCTTAAATAATTGATAGCCAATTGAGGGGGAGTCAAAGATAATGTAAAATGCTCAAAAGATGTGGAAAGAGTTACATCCCAATGAGGAGTGTGAAAACTACCACCACATGGAGGAAAGAGCTACCACCTCGGTCGTCCGAGTATTGTGTGCAGCTACCACATGTATACCAAGCATGGTTGTTCAAATTTTTTTGATTAAGTAAAATGCATATTGAAATACTTGACTCTGTCAAATTTCAAGGTTGGTATAAGGTGGGATTTCTTAAAGAAAGATGCTCAAAGAGCCACTCTCTTCAACAGATTGTCTAGAAATATTATCTACTATATTTGGGATTTCAAACATCTATTGATCTTTGTATTTCATTTTCTTTACCAAATTGATTATTTGATAAGGCATTACTCATAAGATCAAGTTAGATGTGATTGAAGGTGTTCAACTTTAAGGGATTTAATTCTTGTAAATTTTCGTTTCATTTTTGGATATTATTGATAGATTTGGCATATCTAATTCTTGTTGTATGAAACGATGGTTTTTGTTTAAAGTTGATACACATTTGTGCTTACAATCTTTTTCTGGATTTTCCTGAATTTCCCTGAAATTTTCTTAAAAAAAAAGTTGGGGCCGATCCGGATCGGGCAAGGTGATCCGGATCCCGAACGCAGGTTTTCTCCTGCGGGCTGACGATCCGGATTGGACCTTCCGATCCGGATCCCGAACGCAGTTTTCTCACTGCGGGTAGCCGATCCGGATCGCAAGCTCGGGAGGATCCGGATCGCGGCTAGGTTTTTATAAAGAACAAAAGGGTTTTGATTTCTTTTACTCCAATCTTTTGTTCAAAAGTTTCCAGAGCGCTTCTCTCTAGATTTCATCCTCCTTGGAAGCTTTCAAACTCAAAGTTCTTCAATTCCAAGTAAGTTTTATTGATCAAAATCTCGGTTTTTCACCGTTTTTCTCTTTTCCTCCTCAAACGCACGATTTTCTTGGATCAACTTTGTTTGTGGATGGTTTTTGATCAAATTTCTTTTGAAATAAGAACTCTGGGTAGATTAGTTTTGATTATATGCACAGGTTTTCTCCTGATTAACGGATTTTTAGGCTTCGATTTCTAAAATTTCGGTTTTAGGGCATATAATAAGGACTTTCGAAATTCATGCAATTGATCTACTTTTAAAAGTCCTTTTGCAAAACTAATTTGATTCTTGGCTTCTCTACATGATTATGATTGTTTGGGTACAATTTTTCAAATTTTTGAAAATTAACAATTTTTCATGTGTTCTTGAGTTCGGCTTCACAGGATACATTTTTCACTAGCACTCAAAATGGTGATCACTTGGATTATTTTCCTACTTGCTGCCATGGTACATGTCAAGGATACTGCCAAGCCTAAGAAGGCTAAGAAAGCAAAGAAAACTAAGGTTGATTCCGACACTGAATCAGAGACAGAGTCGATTGACTGGGATAACATCGAAATTGAGCAAGCTGCTCCCATTGTCTCCAAAGGGAAAGCAACTGCTGAAGCTTCAAAACCTACTACTGCTGAAAAAGGGAAAGCTCCAATGGAAAGAAACTTCTGGGAAGACAAGAAGAAAAAGTGTTGCTCGCAAGAGAGGAAGTGCTCGAGGAATCACCATTGAGCAACCAGCTGCTGGCCAAGCACCTGCACAAGACTTTGTCAGCTCGGCTAGAATAAAGGATTTTGAAAACAGAGAATGCATTGGAGAAAGGCATGTTGATGTAAAAGCCTTAACGCAACGTTCTCAGACGTTTGGGACTTTGTTTGACCAGAGAGGTCTTGCTCCCATTTGCGATTTCCCGGAGACCACTGGGTATTGTCTTCACTCAGTGAGGATGTTTTATCAGAATGCCTGCTATCTAGTTGATCAGGAAAGCGGGCGTCGGGATTTTCAAACTTTAGTCAAGAATGTCAGAATCAAAGTAACGCCTCAGCTAATTGGTGAAGTACTAGGGATGGACGCCCGAGCCGATGGCACTCATTACCTGAAGAATCAAGTTTTCAACACCTTCTCCTGGAGAGTGGTAGTTGATGGAATCTGTGTTCCAAATACTCGGTCGACAGGAAACTCCGTGTTCTCGAAAGAACTACGACCAGAGTACCGCATCTTAAATCTCATTGTTTGTTACAATATTATTCCAAACATGAACACAAAGGTTCTTCGGTGGGAAAGAATGATATTTCTTTATCTACTTGGAAATCCCGCAGCAGCAATGGGAGCTAACTTAAACATTCCCTACATCATCTGGTCAAGGATGGCACGATATGTGGAGCAAGCTCATCCGTCAGAGAGACTACCTTTTCCAATGATCATCATGCGCATTCTTCGCAAATTTAAAGCTGACACAAATGCGAGTTCCTATCTGCACAGTCTAGGAACGATCAATGACACGACAATTGTAAAGTCTCTTTCGACGAAGCCAGATGAACCATTCATACCTCTTCACCGGCAACGAGAACAACGACAACAAGCAACAACCTCTGCACCGGCAGCAGCTCCTCCAGTTCAACCAGCACCTCCGGCACAAGAAGCACCACAATCAACTTCTGATGATGATGCTTCTGTTACCTCAATCTATAAAGAACAGCAAAGGCTCTCAAACGAGCAAGAACGTATATCAAATGAACTGATTGAGGTAAAGGAAGAAATAAAGAAGGTAAATAAAAAGCAATCAGCAATGAACAAGCGAATAAAGAAGATTTTCCAAATCCTCGGCTGTATCAGTTCAGACGAGTCTGAATGATCCGTATCCTTCTAATTTCTGTTTTTATGCATATGTTTAAATCCTTGTTGTTTTTGTTTATTTGAGATTTTAGTTCTCGAACTTAAACTGTTAACCATTCTCTCCACTTCTGTAATTTTTGGCTTTGTTTTGTGACAAAAAGGGGGAGAGAGTTTAGAACAGAACTTTGAACATGATGATGATGTGCATGACATCAAGGTAAGGGAACTTGAAAATCTTGATTGTGAAACTTGATGATGAAGATTTTGTGTACATCAAGGTAAGTATGATCTCAACTTCAACTTGAGGTTTTTCGTTTGTTTGAATGCATGCCTCGACTAACTATTTGCTAACTATTTGGGCATGTAATATAACTAACAAGTTGATGTTCACTAACAAGTTTGTGACACTTGGTTTTTGATTGCATAGAAGATATGTTGGTTCTTAACTCTGATCAATTACATATCTATATATATATAAGTTTGTCACAAACATGTTCATGACATTTGGTTTTTACGTGCAAAGAAGATATGTTGGTGTTTTTTAACTATGATCAGTTTACATATCTGAATATAAATGTCATGGTAAGTATAAATGAGTTTAAACTTCATCTCTGTTTGTGGTTTTTGAATGATACAAAATTCTTGAGGTATCTAACGATTTCTTTTGTCAAGAATGATTTCTTTTTGCAGAGAGTACAGATGTCTAAGTCTAGAGTCTGTTTTAGGAGTTTAACTCATGTATTGTATTTTGGATCTCCATTGTAAATTTTTGTTGTATGGTGATAGCAACAAAAATATCTTTTTGAATTTTCTTTAGTGGATCTATGTTTTGTCACGAAACCGCCAAAGGGGGAGATTGTTACGGAATTTGAGTTGGCGTAGTTTCGTGAAAGTCTCAAGTCTTGAAGATTGAAGGTGAAGAAAGTTGGATCATTTAACTCAATCTCAAGAAAGAAGAATTCAAAAGGATCAGGTATGTTTAACTAAAGAATTTGTGTGATCCGAATACTTCTTGTAGTGTAGAAACACTTGGAAGAATCTTTCATTGCATAAAAATCAAAAACTGGACTTGGGACATGTTCAGGATCCGGATCAGGTTGTTCGATCCGGATCCCGAAGGTGGTTCGTTCATACATCGTCGCAATCCGGATCGTAGTCTCTTGATCCGGATCCCGAACGTTGAGTTTACCATCTACCTTGAACGATCCGGATCTTGCTTCGCAATCCGGATCCCGAACGTTGATGTTTGGTGAACTGTATGAACGATCCGGATCGTAGTCACATGATCCGGATCCCGAACCTTCGTTTTTCTGGAATTGGCTGTTTCGTTATGACGATCCGGATCCTAGTTATCACGATCCGGATCGCCGTCCGTAAAATCCAGAAATGGTTGGTTTTTGATTCTTATCTCCTTCCTAGGGTTTCTAACCTATAAATAGACCCTATGTCTTTCTTTCTAGGGTGAATCCACATAGCCGTCATTTTCATATATCATCTTATACGGCTATAGATCCACATATAGAGAAGAAAGGAAATCATTAGAGAATACTCTATGTTTCTTCATCTATATTGATTAGTTTGATTCTAGGTTTTCATACTCACATCTTGAGTTGAATCAAACTAATGAATACTTAGATGGTATTTCCGATCTATCTTTGATCTAAGTATTCGGCGGATCATCACCACCCAAAAACAACGATTTACCCCAAAAATCGGCGCGTGGATTCGCGTGTCCTTGTGGATTCAAGGTTCAATCGCTCTCGTGGATTCGGAGCGAGGCACGTTCGTGGATTCGAAGGGTGCTATTGGGTGAAGACCGTGGATTCGGTCGGACGTCGTGGATTCGACGTTGGACGCCGTGGATTCGGCGTTGGGCGCAGATCGTGGATTCGAGAAGCGTCGGAGCGAGCGGAGAAGATCCTCTAGGAGCGTATGGAAAAGGTTGAGTCGTAAGTGTGTACGGTAAATCACCTTGTACGTGTTTTAATTCTAGTGGATTTCTGCCGTGTTATCGGTCCCGTGGTTTTTTACTCCGGTGATGGAGTTTTCCACGTAAAAATCTTGCGTGTTATTTTTTTTTTTGGGTTTTATCGCAACGATTTTTTTTTTTATCACCAACTTCCCCTTTTTAGAGTGTTTATACGTTTACAACCTATTCACCCCCCTCTAGGTGTTTCTTCCCCTATTTAGATCCGTATTATATACGACCCAACAGCTATGTCGGAGACCCTCAACGACTCATCTGATAAATGCACGACCATGGCTGAGTCGGGAAACCTCCACGACTCGATCTGCCAGAACCCCAAGATCCTCAAGGCTAAGTGGAGAACACCTCCACCACTAAAAGAAAAGAAACAACCTCTAGATCACACTCTGCCAACTCATGGCACCAAGTCGCATCCACTGCGAGAAACTGTCTCAACAGGCCAAACGGGCCAAACGTCGCATCTACTGCGAACAACTGCCTCAACAGCCGACATCGCATCCACTGCGAACAGCTGACTCAACAGGCCAAACAGCCGAACATCTCAACCACTGACCCAATGAAGGGTCCGGGAACACCGAAAGACTAGAACCTACAACCCAAATCAAACAAGAACAGGCTCAATTGTTCTCATCAATTGTCATATTGGTTTGTCCCAATTGTTCTCATCAATTGTCATATTAGTTTGTCCCAATTGTTCTCATCAATTGTCATATTAGTTTGTCCCAATTGTTCTCATCAATTGTCATATTAGTTTGTCCCAATTGTTCTCATCAATTAAATTTTAGGGGAGTTCCAGTAATCCCCGTGAGCTTGTCAAAAATGAGGTAAGCAACAACCGCCCAACTCGAGCAGCTCAAACTACACCTCAGGTAGTCTCCTGGTTGTCCACAGTCCTCAAATCCTGCAAATCAACGCTCCCGGTATAAATACAAATCCCAAAAGCACAATATTTGCTGTTTTTCAAATAGCACGGGAAAAGAGTAATTTTTCACCTCTAAATAGTGCTCAGAAAAATCCAGAAAAATTACGGTTGCGTTCCTCGCAAAGAGTAGATCAAATCGACTCTTTAAACGCCTCGATCTGATGCTCCTACGCCAAGATAAAAATCGGAGAAGTTGACACTGTCCAGAAATTTCCACAGCAAAAAGAGGGGTCAAAGGACCTCGGGAAACGTGCCAAAAGTACGAAATGGAGCAAAGTGATCACACGGAAATCGAAGCCTTACCTATTAGAACGCGCTGTCGCAAAATCGTCCAAAAATTCTCCTGGTTAGCCCACAGGGAATTTTCGACGGAACTGCGACGGGAAATGGGCCGAAAAAGAAAACCGTCGCAGTGCGCCGCGTCGCAGATAACTCACTAACTGTAACTCCAAAAATTCTGAGATTTGGAGGAGAGAGAGAGAGAGAGAGGAAGAAATTTCGTAGAGGGCACATGCCCTGATTCTCACTCTAAGGCCCGCAAATCGAGGTGGGAATGAGAGGGGGTGGGGATTGCTATTTATAATGGGCTGGGCTCCACACAGGATCGGATCCGAACAGGGAACACCGAAACGGGCCAACCAAAACGCGCCCACGTGTCCACAAAACAGGGAACAGCCTGTGCAAGGGCCACTCAGAAGACGCCACGTGTCCACGTGGAGCACGGGCCCAGTCCCCGCGCCGGGTCTTCCGGATCCTGTCAGCCAATCCGGGTGTGCCACGTGTCACCCTCCCACGGGCTTCTAGAAGCCGGCGAACCAATGGGGAAGCGCCACGTGGCAAAGGGGTATTCGGTGCTCCCGGTGCACGCCAGGCCCATGGACCGCGCACCAGGGCCGCGCGCCTCCGCTCTCTGCTGCTGTGCCGCCGCTGCGCCGCTGCCCGCCGCCGTGCGCCGCCGCCCTCGCGCCGCTCGCCGCCGCCGCCGACGGCCGTAACAGTAATTCCGGCCGGCGGTTACTGTTCCGGTGAACAGTACCAAGTGCCGAAAAATAAAGCGAATATACCATTTCGATCGTTTTCGCGCGCTGAGTCCAAATCCGCTGTCCATTTTGCCAAATTCTCATCCGAAATTTTGCCGAAAGCTCCCGGAAAATTCCATTTGCTCCGATTTTCGCGCAGATTCTATATTAATGTCCAATTTTGATTCTACAAGCTCTGTTTCACCGAATAAGCTCCTCGCAGTCACTGTTTATTTTGCACAGTTCCTGGCGGGAGTCTGGATCATCACAATGTTAACTACAACCCTAAGTATATGTATTAGGGTTAGTTTTGGGTGATTTGATGAACTCTAAGTATATGTGTTAGAGCTCGATCGAAGCGGATTTGGCTAAATTCTAAGCATATGATTTAGAATCTAGTCGGTTTT
>JAQNDB010004178.1:0-25136 GCA_029204045.2 Tillandsia leiboldiana | reverse complement strand
GAGGAAACTCTAAGTCCCGAAGGATATGACAAGTGCGGGATGTCTAAACGCATAAAGGAACCTAGCCCAAATTAAGGTTCACAAATGGTCTGGTCAAACTCATGCACATATGACGGGGTGGTGCTAGTTTAAGTTCCAAGAAAAACACTTAAACTAGATGCAATCCTATCGCAATAGAATTTAGAGGAAGTCGTAGACTTGGAGAGAAAAACAAACCACCTCGGAAAGCCACCAATTGCCGTCGACACCAGCAATTGGCTCACGCGGCTTACCTGGCCTCCAAGGGGTCCGCACGAAAACACGAAGCCCGAGCCAGAATCCGCACGCGAATGGAGCACCAGCGCCAAACACACGACGCGCGCCCCGCGGAAACTAAAAACCGCACAGCAAGCTGCCAGAAGCGAAGAATCGCGAAATCAAACCACACAGTCAAAACCGAGCATCCGACGGCGAAAAACAGCCTCCGTCAGCGAAAACCAGCGCCCGACGGCGAAAAACAGCGCGCGGCGGCGAAAACAGCTCCGCGGCGAACAAAAAACAGGCGCCCTAACGCGGTAAACACACGCGGCGGCGAAAAAAAGCTCCGTCGGCGAAAAACAGCGCCCGACGGCGAAAAAACATGGAAAATCTGCTAGCGAGACAGTTCGCGAAAACCCTGCGAAACTGCTCGCGAAAACCGCTCAAAATCTGCTCACAAACCGCTTGCAAAAACTGCTCAAAACCGGCTTGGGAAAAACAGCTTGCGAAAACTGCTCCGTCGGCGAAAAAACTGCGCCCGACGGCGAAAACAGCCGAAAATCAGCTGGAAAATCCTGCAAAAACCGCTCGCAAAACAGCGGAAAACAGCAAAACCTGCGCGCGAAACCGCTTGCGAAATCTGCGGCGAAAACTGCGAAAAACGGCTCCGTCGGCGAAAAACTGCGCCCGACGGCGAAAAAAACAGCCGCGCGGGCGGCGAAAAACTGCTACGTCGTCGTAAAACCAGCGCCCGACGGCGAAAAAACAGCGGCCGACGGCGACCAACGGCTCGACGGACGGAAAAACGGTAAAAACGGCGCCGGCACGCTACCCGAGGGGGTCGCCCGCCGTCCGTGGGAGCACGCCGAGCGTCCACCAGCCCTGCCGCGCGACGAGGAGGCCCACCCGCGGGCACCAAGCCAAACGCGCGGCGCAGGGCTGCTGCGCGACGCTGGAGAGGCGTCGCGCAGTGCCCCAGCGCGCTGCGCGCGGCGCCCAGAGGCACTAACGCGCGGCCGCGCGCGCCCGCCGCGGCAGAGCGCGGCCGCTGCGCGCAGCCCGCAGCGCTGCGCGCAAGCAGCGCGCGCCGCGCCGCCGCGCAGGCCCGCGCACACCTGCGCGCGGCCCGCGCGGCCCGCGCAGGCCCGCGCGCGCCATCCCCCCGTTGCCGCGCGCACCTCCCGCGCCGCTGGACAAGCGGTGCCGCGCGCACCCGCCGCCGCAGGCCATGCCGCGCGCACCTGCGCGCGGCCAAGCGTGCCGCGCGCACCGCGCGCGGCCCTGCCGCGCGCCCCCCGCCGCGCGGCCATGCCGCGCGCACCCGGCGCGGCCCAGGCAGTTTCGAGCGAGCCTGCGCGCCCCGGCCATGCCGCGCGCGCCCGCGCGCGTGGCCAGGCAGCGCGCGCGCGCCTGCGCGCGGCCTGCCGCGCGCCGCCTGCGCTCGCCATGTCGGGCCTGCCGCGCTACGCCTGCGCGCGGCCCCCGGCAGCGCCGCGTGCAGCACTTTGCTGCACGCTTGGCGCGCGCCCCAGCGGCACCTCGCCGCAGGGTGCTGCCACAGCAGCACCCTGTCGCCGCGCGTGCGCCACTGGCGACCGGCGGCGGCGCAGCTCGGCGACGGCAAACCCCAAAAAAATCCGATAAAATCCGAAAATCCCAAAAATCCAAGAATCCATTTTTTCTTGCTTTTTTAAACACCAATTAAATCCTCAAAGCTCCAAAACACCGAAAAACCCCAAAAACTGAAATTACTTACCTCGTTGTCGCAACGCCGCACGCCCACGAGCATCGCACGGCCTCCAACGGCGAGTCCAAAAATCCAAGAAGCTCCAATCCCTTTTCTTTCTTCTTCCTTTTCCTCTCTTTTCCTTTCCTTTCTTTCTCTTTTCCTTTCTTTCTTTCTTTTTCCCTGCAGCAGAGGAGGGGTGGAGGCCTTTTATAAAGAAAAAGGCTAATTTAATTAATTAACTAATTAATTAATTCCCGGAAATCCAACTCCAACTCACTTTTTGCCTTCGGGCACTCCCGCCGCTGCCCGGAACCTCCCGAACTCCGCTGTAAATCGAAATACACGCGCTCACAGCTTTTTCTCTTCAAAAAGCTCATCCGTGAGGCGGGGTGCTCAAATCAATTACCGGCTCCAAAATTGCCAGTTCCGACTCACTTTTTGCCTCCGGGTCCTCCGCGTCATCCGGAACCTCCCGAACCTCGCTGTAAATCAAAAGTACACGTGTCCACAGCTTTTTCTCTTCACAAAAGCTCGTCCGTTGAGTCGGGGTGCTCAAATCAATTACCGGCTCCAAAATTGCCAGTTCCGACTCACTTTTTGCCCTCCGGGTCCTCCGCGTCAGTCCGGAACCTCCCGAACCTCGCTGTAAATCAAAAGTACACGTGTCCACAGCTTTTTCTCTTCAAAAAGCTCGTCCGTTGAGTCGGGGTGCTCAAATCAATTACCGGCTCCAAAATTGCCAGTTCCGACTCACTTTTTGCCTCCGGGTCCTCCGCGTCGGTCCGGAACCTCCCGAACTTCGCTGTAATCTGAAAGTACACCTGTTCCAAGTGTTCCTGAATTTCCGGCGCTCCACGGTGAAGTCGGAAATTCCAATCTCATCCTCAATCGGCCTACAAAGCCCGGAAAAACCCCGAATCGAGCTGGAGCTTCCGCGTTGATCCGAATCAAACCCGGCATCCACTGTAAACTCAAATGCAACATGCTCAAGGCATCTCTCTGCTCCAAGCCATCTGTGTGGTCGGCGCGCTATCCAAAGCCCGGGTACTCTACAAAAAGTGTAAAATCCAAACATCTTCGACTGGAGTACCGATTTCTAAATTTCATCACGTGTTACAACATTCTACCTAACATGCAGACTAAGGTCGTGAGATGGGAGAGACTGCTGTTCCTATATCTCTTAGGTCATCCCTCTGAGGCTGTAGGATTGAACATGAATATCCCCTACATAATTTGGAATAGAATGTCAAGATATATTGTGCATCCTCATCCTTCTGAGCGACTTCCGTTTCCGTTAATCATCATGAGGATATTACAAAAGTTTGACATTGATATAAGCTCGACATCTTATCAACACTGTTGGGGGATGATAGATGAGTCAACGATTGTGAAGTCACTTCACAAATTACCACATGTTACTCCGACACATTCCACTGGAAAGAAACCTTGTGTCGGCACCTCGGCCTCACCGTCTCAACAAGCATCAGAACAAAGGCGAATGTCTGAAGAACTCGAGATCATAACGGCATCCCAAATTACATTGACCAAGAAAGTAAATTCAATGAGGAAATTGATCAAGAACATGTTCACTAAGATGGGATATAGTGCGTCTGAGGACTCAGACTCGGATAACTAAGTTGTGCTTTAACAATTTTTGTGCAGATTTGTGCAGGATTTTATCTTTTTAGATTTTAGTTCAGTTTTTTTTTAGGACTTACTCTTAGTTCTAGTTCTTACATTTCGGAACAATTTTTGAAATTTTTAACTCTCCTTAAATTTTTGGTAATTTTGGCTTTGTTTGTGACAAAAAGGGGGAGAGAGTTTAGAGAGAACTTGAACAATGATGATGTGAATGTGTGAACATCAAGGTAAGTATCACTTCAACTTTGACTTTGGTGAAGGGTAAGTATCACAACTTCTGGTTTTTATCTTATGATTTGTTGCATGTTCCTACTAACTATTCGACTAACTATTTGGACATGTATTATTACTAACAAGTTGTTTGATTACTAACAAAGTTTGGAATTTTATTGCTTAGAAGATATGTCAATGTTTGATTGTGATCTTATTACATATCTGAATTACTCAATGTCATGGTGAGCATAAATTCTATCTCTGTTAGGTTTTGAATGCTAAATATTCTTGAGGTATCTAACGATCTCTTTTTGTCAAGAATGATTTCTTTGTGCAGAGAGTACAGATGTCTAAGTCTAGAGTCTGTTTTAGGAGTTTATATCTCATGTTTTTAAATTTTTGGATCTCCATTGTAAATTTTTGTTGTATGGTGATAGCAACAAAAATATCTTTTTTGAATTTTCTTTAGTGGATCTGTGTTTTGTCACGAAACCGCCAAAGGGGGAGATTGTTACGGAATTTGAGTTGGCGTAGTTTCGTGAAAGGTTCAAGTCTTGAAGATTGAAGGTGAAGAAAGTTGGATCATTTAACTCAATCTCAAGAAAGAAGAATTCAAAAGGATCAGGTATGTTTAACTAAAGATTCTTGGTGATCCGAATACTTCTTGTAGTGTAGAAACACCTGGAAGAATTTTTAATTGCATAAAAATCAAAAACTGGTGTTCGGACATGTTCAGGATCCGAATCAGAGCCAGCAGTCCGGATCACGAAGGTTGTTGTTTCATACATTACTTCAATCCGGATCGCAGCATCTCACGATCCGGATCCCGAACGTTGAGTTTTCTGAATTGTATGAACGATCCGGATCAGGCATTCCGATCCGGATCCCGAACGATTGTTTTTCTGGAAACCGTCTTTCTTGCTACTGCAATCCGGATCGCCCAAATCTGATCCGGATCGCCGTCCGTAAAATTCCAGAAATGTTAGGTTTTTGATTCTTATCTCCTTCCAAATGTTTCTAACCTATAAATAGACCCTATGACTCTTTTTCTAGGGTTAAGCAAAGAAGCCGTTAATCCAGATAGAGCCGTCATATTCCAATATCATTTTATACGGCCTAAGATCCACATATAGAGAAGAAAGGAAATCATAGATTTATTCTTATGTTTCTTCATCTATATTGATTAGTTTGATTCTAGGTTTTCATACTCACATCTTGAGTTGAATCAAACTAATGAATACTTAGATGGGATTTCCGATCTATCTTTGATCTAAGTATTCGGCGGATCATCACCACCCAAAAAATAACGATTTACCCCAAAATCGGCGCGTGGATTCCCGTGTCCTTGTGGATTCAAGGTTCAAACCGCTCTCGTGGATTCGGAGCGAGGCACGTTCGTGGATTCGAAGGGTGCTACTGGGTGAAGACCGTGGATTCGGTCGGACGTCGTGGATTCGACGTTGGACGCCGTGGATTCGGCGTTGGGCGCAGATCGTGGATTCGAGAAGCGTCGTGGAGCGAGCGGAGAAGATCCTCTAGGAGCGTATGGAAAAGGTTGAGTCGTAAGTGTGTACGGTAAATCACCTTGTACGTGTTTTAATTCTAGTGGATTTCGCCGTGTTATCGGTCCCGTGGTTTTTTACTCCGGTGATGGAGTTTTCCACGTAAAAATCTTACGTGTTATTTTTATTTCCGCATTGGGTTTTTTATCGCAACGATTTTTGAGTGTTTATACGTTTACACCTATTCACCCCCCTCTAGGTGTTTTTTCCCCTATTTAGATCTATATTACATATAACCCAACAGTAGCATCGTGGATTCGATGTGTTGAAGGCGTTTCGTGGATTCGAAACGTGTGCTCGTGGATTCGAGTGGCGTTCGTGGATTCGAACATGTGCATTGGACGTGCAATCGGTGAGCGCATGGTCCGAAGAAGTCGAAGGAGGGGTTTAAGTCCGTGGAGTCGGTAATCACCTTGTTATTCTTCTATTCTTAGTGGATTGTTATTGCGTGTTGGTCCCGTGGTTTTTCTCCTGGATTGGAGTTTCTACGTATATCTCGGTGTGCTATTTTTATTTTCCGCATTGGTTTTTATTTTGCACTGAGATTGGTTTTATAAGTATTACACCTATTCACCCCCCCCTCTAATTGTTTGATAGTACCTATTTAGATCCGTGTGGATCCTTAATATTATAAAAACCTACAAGTGGTATCAGAGAGGGTTTTAGGTTTATCTATCATGTTGGGTGGAAGTGGTAATATTTATAGTCCTCCTCTTTTTGATGGGACTAATTATGCTTATTGGAAAGTGCGGATGAGAGCTTTTCTCATCGCAATTGATGAGCGGGTATGGCAATCCGTGGAATACGGTTGGGTGCATCCTGTTGAGGAAGTAGGAAATTCTACTACTCCAAAACCTCGCTCTAGATGGTCCCAAGAGGAATTCAAAAGTTCTTCTTACAATGGGAAGGGTATGAACGCTTTATTTAATTCTCTTTCCTCGACTGAGTTCACACGAATTTCCGCGTGTGAAACCGCAAAGAAAATTTGGGGTATTCTCAAAATTACACATGAGGGTACTAATCTAGTAAAAATTCAAAAGCTCCAGATGCTTACAAGTCAATTTGACTCTATTCATATGGATGAGCATGAATTGTTTACAGATTATTACACACTAGACTTCAAGATGTGATCAATACTTGTGCTAATTTAGGAGAAAAAATCCCGGAGTCGAGAATTGTAAGAAAGATACTTCGGACTCTTCCGGAACGGTTTAGGGCAAAGGTTACCGCCATTGAAACCGTTAGTCATCCGGATGAGATGAGAGTAGAGGAATTAGTAGGTGCTTTGCAAACTTATGAAATGACTTTTCCTACTAATCAAGTTTCTTCCAAGTCTTCTTCTAAGCTTACAGGTATTGCATTCAAATCAACAAAGGAAGAAGATAGCAAATCAAGTTCCGGCGATGAAATCTCTTTCGCCGATTTTGAAGAACAATTGGCGCGGATCGTAAAGAAATTTCGTCGGAAGTTTTGGAAGAATCGAACCGATGGATCTTCATCCTCGAAACCAACTAAAGGATCATCGGGTTCTAAATCCTCTAACCTCAAAAGCTCTGCAAAACCTTCTAAGGAAAAAGATAAATTCGAAGGGGAAATCGATGTTATAGATGCAAAGGCTACGACCATATTTCAACGGATTGTCCTTCTCCGAAATCATATAAAAAGAAGGCTTTGCAAGCGAAAACTTGGGACGATTCTACTTCTAATGAATCGACCTCAAGTAAAGAGGAAAAAGTCATTGCCTTACATGCCTCTCATATTTCCTATTCTAATATTTGTTTATCATCTTTAATCACTGACTCTATTCCTTTGATTTTGCATGAAACATCAACATCCGGCGGAGAGTCATCAAGTGAGGGGGAGTCGGACGGAGAAGAACTCGTTGAGGCATATCAACAACTTCTTACGGAATCAAAGAAGATGACCAAACATATCAAGAAGTTGAGAAAGCAACGACTTGAGATTCAAGACGAGAATCATGCCTTAAAGATCAAACTTAATGATCTCAAGGAGGAACGAGAACGTTTATTGGATAATAATAAAATCCTCCAAGAAAAGCTAAACCAATCGGAGACAAATGCTAAATCATATAAGGACAAGATTGGTTTTCTAGAAAAACAGTTTGAGGAAATTCATGTCACCAACCAAGCTTTGACCAAGCAAGTTCATCAACTCAAATCCGACATACAAAGGATTTCAACCGGTTCCAAGAAACTTGATTGTATGTTTGGATTAGGTCAAACAAGCAAGGTTGGTTTGGGATTTAAAAAGAACCAAACTGTGAAGGCTTCAAGTTCCACAACTAAATTGAAAGGAAGAACTTGTCACCAATGTGGACTTGAAGGACACTTGATGAAGACGTGCCCGAAAAAGAGAAAGAAGAATTCTTCGGCAACTTCATCTACGGAGCGAACTCAACGGAATCAAAAGACACATCAAGTTAAAGGAGTTCACTCAACCCACCAAAGGTCCGAGCCACAACATCAATCATACAAGTGGATCATTGCGAGGCAAAAGACCTAAGGTGGACCAACAGTCAAAGCTATCATCTCCCGGCCACAACGAATCAAGACAACCCAAAATCCGACGATTTTGGATTCGGAAAGGTGATATCTTTCCTTGTCTTAAGTTCTAAATACCTTATGACTGTATGTAATGCTTTGATTGGTTTTCCTTTCATATTTTTCTGAATCTCTGCATTATATGTTTTCAATGCTCTTCGTTTTTATGTTTTGTTTTTGAACAAAAGGGTTTTAACGAACGAGTGCATTGAATAAAAAGGGTTTCACTTTCATTCACTCCAATTTAATTTTATATGAATTATCAACTTTACTCCATAATCATAATTCTTGAAGATACTTCATTATAGGAGTTTTTGATAATTATATTCATCAAATTTTAGTAATCATGTGCGATCTTTAGATGCTTAACCTATCTCGGTTGTGTGAATTCTTTGTGATAAACATGAGACAACCGATAGACTAAAATTTGGGATTTAATTTTTTCACATAAGAGATTGTATTTTCTTACAAGGGTAATGAAATGAATTGTAAAAGATGTGGAAAGAGTTACATTCGAAAGGAGTGTGAAAACTACCACCACATGTTGGAAAGAACTGCCACCCCGGTCGTCCGGTTTGTGTGTGAAGCTACCACATGTTTTGGATGCTTGAAAAATATTTTTTTTTGGAAAAATCTTTAGATGAAGCATTTGGAGATCATATTCAAAGTTCTTATATTTTGAACAATTTCCTGGTTGGCATAAGGTGGGATAGTTGAAAGATGCTCAAAGAGCCACCCTTAGGTATTTTAGTGCTTATCTCAAATTTGAAAGGGTAAAATTCAAAATTGATGTCATTTGGAAATCTCTCTAAGTCATCTTTGTAAATCCGTTACATCTTGATAGACTTTGGATCTCAAGATTATTTTTGATGACTTGTGTTTGACGTATATAATATGAAAAACGGTTTATAATGTTTTATCTTTGTTTTTCATGATTTCGGAGTAAATCTTTTTAATTTTTGTAAAATTAATTGGATTGAATGACATCTATATGATCTCATATTATTTTCAAGCACTTAAATTGTTTTCTTGATGGAATACAAATCGGTAATTCAAATATTTCAAAATCTGGATTTGTTTCAAGAAATTATTTGATTTTTGCTTTCGAGTACCGGTACGCAATCTATGTTTTTGTTATATACCGGAACTGAGCATTTATCTCTCTTTCTCTATGAACTAATGCTGTTAGTGATTTCCTTTTGTCTAGTATGTTCACTATTTGATAATTTGTGACAAAAAGGGGGAGAAGAGAAATGGGGGAGAAGAGATCATCGAGATAGGGGGAGACGGAGATGAGATCATCGAGATAGGGGGAGATGATGAAAAAGGAGCCGAAAAACAAAAAGAACCAAAAGGACGAATCAAATGTAGGATTTACATTTAATTTCTAACGACTGACTTTTGATTTTGTTTGGAGTTTTGTTTTGCAGGATCTACATCACTTTAAGACTCCAAGTCCTAAGTCATAGAGTTTGTTCTAAGACTGGTTCAAATGTAATTTTTGTTTATTGGATCTTTCACGCAAAGAAAGTCAATGTTTTGGTGATGACATTGAGTTTCAATTTTTTGGTTTAAGATGAGTGACTTGAGCGTTTTATGTATTTTTGGGTTTTGTCACGAAATTGCCAAAGGGGGGGGAGATTGTTACGGCTTTTTGTATTGGCATATTTCGTGAGTTGAGTCGGAGTCTTGAAGTGATCAAATTGACAGACTCAGAGAAGATTCAACAAGAGCTCAAGTTGACACTCAGTGTTTTTAGTCTTGAAGATTGAAGTTGAAGAATTGTGAATCATATACATCAATCTTAAGGAAAATGGATTCGGAATGATCAGGTACGTTTAACTAAATAATTTTGGTGATCCGAATACATTTGTGTAGTTTAGAAACACTTGGATAAGTTTTCATTGCTTAAAAATCAAAAACTGGACAAATTGGATGTTCAGAGTCCGGATCAGAATTTCTGATCCTGAACCAATCCGGATCAGAATTCCAATCCGGATCAGAATTCCGATCCGGATCAGAATTCCGATCCGGATCCCGAACCTTGTTTTTTCAGGAATTTCTGAAAAAAGACGACAGTCAGGATCGCCGTAAATCCGATCCGGATCGTCGTGCGGGAAAAATTCTGTTAAGTCAGTTTTTGATGCTTATCTCTTTCCAAAGGTTTCTAAACTATAAATAGACACTTAGGGTTTCTCAAGAACTACCGATTAATTTATAAAACACTTGAGAGCAACCCTAGAGGCTAGGTTTTTATCGTTCCTCTTTATAGCCTCTTTTAGGTCAATTCGACGGTTCTTTCAAGATCTATCTTTTGTCGAATTGATCTAATCTTTGCTTAGAGATTCCATCCATGGTTCTTCAATGATATTCTAAGCAAAGGATCACCATCGAAACTTTTATCAAGTTTGCGTCGTGGATTCGACGTAGCATCGTGGATTCGATGTGTTGAAGGCGTTTCGTGGATTCGAAACGTGTGCTCGTGGATTCGAGTGGCGTTCGTGGATTCGAACGTGTGCAGTGGACGTGCAATCTGTGAGCGCAAGGTCCGAAGAAGTTGAAGGAGGGGTTTGAGTCCGTGGAGTCGGTAATCACCTTGTTATTCTTCGATTCTTAGTGGATTGTTATTGCGTGTTGGTCCCGTGGTTTTTCTCCTGGATTGGAGTTTCCACGTATATCTCGGTGTGCTATTTTTATTTTCCGCATTGGTTTTTATTTTGCACTGAGATTGGTTTTATAAGTATTACACCTATTCACCCCCCCTCTAGTTCTTTGATAGTACCTATTTAGATCCGTGTGGATCCTTAATATTATAAAAACCTACAGTGTCCACCCTCCGGTGCACGCCGGCGCCGTGGACCGCGCGCCTGCCCGCGCGCCCGCGCGCCTGCCCGAGCCCGTGCCGCCGCCTGCCCGAGCCCGCGCCGCCGCCGCCGCCGCCCGCCGGTGCCGGAACAGTACCACTGCCTCAAAATCCGTGCCGGGTCATCCGGGCTCCGAAAAATACAAGTAAATAGCCCATTTCGATCGTTTTCGCGCGCTGAATCCAAATCCGCTGTCCGTTTTTCCAAATTCCAACTCTAAAAATTATCGAAGGCATCCGGGAAGGTGTTCTATTGTCCAAACTTCGCGCTGAGCCCAATTTTAATATCTGTTTCGTGCGAAACCACTTCTAAAGATCCGACGGGGTCAACCGATCACCCACGTGATCCATTTTAAGCCCGAAGTCCATCACTTGTGTCCAAACACCACCGACACACCTCGTAGGCCTCCGTAAGCTGCCAATCAACCAGTAAACTCATCGTGGGGTTTCGGGTCCTCACAGGGAGTTTCTGGGCCCGGACTTAGTGGAGGAGACCGAGACAAAGGTGCGCCTTATCAGGCATCGGTTATTGACCGCCCAGAGTCGGCAGAAATGCTATGCAGACTAGAGATGATGCGACTTAGAGTTTCAAGTTGGGGAACACGTGTTGCTCCGGGTTTCCCCATCCAAGGGGACTAAATGGTTCGGTTTAAGAGGCAAGTTGAGCCCGCGGTTCGTTGGACCTTTTGAGATCTTGGAGCGCGTTGGCCCAGTAGCTTATCGCTTAGCCTTGCCACCAAATCTCAACCGTGTGCACAACGTATTTCATGTCTCGATGCTTTGGAAATACGTCCCTGACCCGTCGCACGTCTCGATGTTTCTACTATTGAACTTCATGAGGATTTGAGCTTTGATGAAACACCGGTCTGAATCCTGGCACGTGAAGACAAAAAGTTACGCAGCCGGACTATTCCCATTGTGAAGGTGCTATGGAGTAATCATGAAGAGCGCGATGCGACTTGGGAATTGGAGTCGAAGATGAGAGAGTGTTTTCCAGACTTGTTTAGCGTGAGTTGAGGTTAAGTTTCGAGGACGAAACTTTTTTTAAGGGGTGTGTGATGTAATATCACGAACTGTCTTGTGTTTCTTTTAATTCCTTTTGAATAAATTAGTTGTTTAAGGGATTAATTAACGGGATTTTTTGGGCACGACGTCGGTGCGTGCGGGTATTTTTCGGTGTTAGAGCTCGAAAAACGGGGAACGACAAAGCGATCGGATCTGAAATTCGATTTGCGGATCTCCCGGAATGGGATTTTGAGGGTTTCGGTACTCGTAGGATGCACCGGAACCCGTGCCACGTGATCGGCATGCTTTTCGAGGAGATGGGAATCTTTCTGTTATATCTCCGATTAAGGGTTTTATTTTGTACGTACGAGAGGGAAATAAAGTATTTAATTATTATTTTTCAAGAAAACGGAAACCCTAATCGGAGAGAAAAGAGAGAAAAAGGAAACCCTATTTCGGAGGGGAAAAAAAGAAAGATCGGATCTTCCATATTCTTCGATCAACGTGCCGGAAGCCGAGATCGGAGCGTCACCGTCAACGGGGAGCGGATCCGGATTCTCACTACCGCGAGGAACGAGATCGGGTCGTCTTCTCCGATTGAGCGAGGTTAGCGGCGTTTACCTCTCTCGCGTTTTCGTCCTTTTGGTTTCGTGTTTTTGGTTTTGGGTTTTGCGTTCTTGGTGTTGTCGTTTGGGCGACCTAGGATGCCCTAGCCGCCGTCGCACCGCCGCCTCGCTGCCGCCGCAGGGCTAAGGCACGCGCTACCGCCCGCCGTTGTAGGGCCGTGTACAGCGCCGCCGCACCGCTTGCGCGCCGTGCGGTGCTGGTGCCCGCGCGGGGCAGCATGCCGCCGCGCCGCGCGGGGCTGGTGCCCGCGCGGGGCAGCGGTGCCGCTACCGCGCGGGGTAGCGGTGCCGCTGCGCCGCCTGCACGCCGCGCGGGGCTGGTGCCCGCGTGGGGCAGCGGTGCCGCCGCGCCGCTTGCGCGCTGCGCGGGGCTGGGGCCCGCGCGGGGCCGCTGCTGGTGTCGTGCGCTTCTGCACGGGGAAGGTGCCCGCGCGGGGTTGTCGCATGCACCATGCCGCCGCGCCGCGTCGTCTTTGCGCAGCGTTGTTCTTGCGCCGCGTCAGGATGGGTCTTGGGTTTCTCTATCTATTCTGGACAAAGTTCGGGGCTACAAGTTTCGCAGGGGACGGTTTAACTTATTGATGTTTCTTTTTTTGGGGACTTCCTAGGTCCGGGAATCCTACGAAGGCGTAGGGTGTTTCCTGGTGTTTCGGTCGACACACTCTAAGGTGGGTACCTTTAGCGTGCGTCTTTTTTAAAGTGAGGTGTCATCATGTTCTATGTAAGAGTAAAGTAGATGTGCTAATGGTTTTCAACTAACCCCTTTTCGCATGAGTATCCCTTTATTATTATCTGTTGAGACGGGTGTCGCGGTGCTCTATATCACACACCGACTTCGGTCTTTATGCTCATGGCTGCTTACGCGCACACCAGCGGTTTGTCACCGCATCGGTGTACTTTTTTGGAGAGGTGGTACGTTGACCCGTGTACCCCACAAGGTGACGTGGTGGGGACCCCTTACGGTTACTTAAGGTGCCGCACAAGTACCGTAGAGGGGTTAAAAGCACCAAGGTGAGAGCAAGGTGATTCTGTTCGCTGGAGGCCTTTAGACCTTCTGGCAGGTGTTCCGTTCTGACTTATAGGGGTATTGTGGAATCATGAGGGGGAGTTTTGGATGCTCTTGTTCATCGGTTTGCTTTCCTTCAGTACTATTAGCATCTGTTATGTTTTACATCTACCTCTTACTCTTTGGTCACTGACTTCCCACGCTGTGACAGGTTCGGTCAAGGGTGGGGTCCGGGACGACAGTAAGGCCGCGACTCGAGGATCTTAGCCCGATTAGGGGCTAGTGACTTTTCCTTTACTTACGTTTTGATTACTTTTGGTTAGTTAGCTTATGTGCGTGCGATACTTTGTTGCGGATGTTGGGTTCGAACTGTATTTTATCGTGGATGAACGTTTCCCTTACTAGTGGTTGTTTCGGCCACTCTTTTCAAATCAAGTAAAAAGATTGCGAAAATGTTTAATAAAACTTAGGTGTCGTGTGGGCACCGTTTTACAACCCGTGGATTTATCCTTTCAAAATGTAGGTGGCCGGCTTGGTTTTTGTGCATGTTGATATTTTCCCCTCATCGTAACCCTTCTTGGCTAGTGTGGTTAAAGTATTATTTATGCTTGTGACGCCGTGCATATACAAAGGAGACTCCATTCGTTTGCGGGGTGAATTTGTTTGTGTGGCGGATCTGCGCACGTGCCTGGCGGGTGTACTGATAAAAAAAAAAAAAAAAGTATACGTTTTCCGCTTATTTTAAACCCCCGGGGCGTGACTTCGGGGGTTTAGATGGGGTTAATATAGCTTAAAACTCTCCCCCCTCGCAGCCAAACACCAAAACCACCATTCTTTCTCATTTCCCTCTTCTTTTTCTCTCTCTAGGAGCTTGGGAGAGGAATCCTAGCTTGGAGGATGCGGACTCGAGGGATCACGCGTCAACCCACTCATAAGACAACCTAACCGACCCTCTTGTGCAAAACACAAGAACCCAAACCAGAGCTACACTACCACAACCCCCTTAAAAGAGCTAACAGGCACCACCCAGAGTCAAAAGCTAAACCCACAACCTAAAGTCGCCACTTACGCACACTTGTGCGAAACAAGACACGGCTGCTCTAGCCAGTTCGAGCCCAAACGAACAAGATTAACAAGCCCCGGTGGTCTCCTTTTTTATCCCAAAGGAGCACCCCAAAACCCCACCACGAGGATTTCCAAAACCATCGCAGTGACCACAGCAAAAGCCGAACTATGGGTAACAACCGTAGGGAAAGAATCCTCATTCCCACCCATACCTTGCCCAAAATGTAAAAAGAAACGGCCGACTATCTGCTGTAACCAAAAACCAGAAGACCTAAAAGATACAAACTTAGACAAGAGGCTACCTCCCCCTTAGTACTTGTGACCAAACTTCAGGTGGGTCCGCTCCTTGCCGTAGCATAGGATAAATCCTCCCACCAGTCTATTGTGGTGCCCTCTCTTCAAGTCGTGGGGTCGAAGGGCGTCCGATCGATACTAAAGGGGGCCTCCCAAACAACCAGCTAGGGTATCTATCCAGTTACCCACGACCGACAAGACAGCCGACACACTAACAAACACCGGCGGATTACACTACCACTAGTCACCGTTACAAACGACGACAAGAACGTCGGCAGGGGAAGGGGTTCGGAAAACAAAAGCCAGCACAACGATCTGCTGTGCTACCTACTGCACCAAGTGCATGAACACCCCCAGCTCACCCACCATGCCCTGAGCCGGTTGCTCAATCAATTGATTTCCAGCAACCATCAAGGAACCGGTGGTAGTCGGCCACGACCCCATCCTCCTTTCCGCCTTTCAAAAACTTGGCACAAGGCAGACCTGCACACACAAGTACCACAAAACAACACGACTACACTAGCACAATACCTGAGCTAAACCGAGAAATAATTCTTAACAATCCCGCACTCTCGCGTATCTAAGACTCAGGTTATTCCATAGGTCAACCGCATGTGAATTATACTTAGTGGATGTTGGACATATATTCCAAAAAAAATTGTGGTTGATGCCGTTTTTCTCTGATACCATCTTAATCTGTCACGCCCCGGGAGCAATTTTAAAGCGAAAAGCAGCCCTATTTTTTTTTTTTAAACGGACTCCCGCGTGGCACGTGCACAGACCCGCCACATATACAAGATCTCCCTTGCATATGCACGGCGTCCCAAAGCCCGAATAAAAACATCAACCACCAAGCATTAACCGTTACAAATTACCAGAGTATGAATTTGAAAACGCTATCATCTTATTTCATTAAACGACGAACATCCGGCGCTTCAATAGGTTTGAAAGGATAAATCCACAGGTTTTGAAAACGATGCCCACACGACACTTAATTTTCTAAAGCCATTTTCGCAATACCCTTTTTGAGTGTGAAAACCCGCGTCCACACGACGCGTCCAAAGACCCTATATTGAAAGCATAGTTCTATAAAATAAGTCCATATGACAACATAAGGCATGTCTCAACATCCACACCATCCACAGTAATACACATTCACATGCACCGTATTAGACCATAAAGGAAAATAACCAACTATAAATGAAAGAGGAAAAGGAACCTGACAGAGGTAAACTCACACCTCACCAAGTAGCATCCTCACCATCGTCCTGATCCCCAGACCCAACCAAACCAGTCACACAGTGGGAGTCAGCGACAAGAAGAGTAGAGATAAAACACAACTACAAATACGATGCAAAAAGGCCCGAATAATAAATCAAACCGTACGACTAGAGCACCCAAAACCCATCCTGCAATCAATCACATCATCCCCGAGGGAAACTGAACTGAGCACCTGCCATGACTGTCTGGGGACCTCTGGCAAAAGAAATCCGTATCTGTCACGCCCCGGGGTCGAAACTGCGACCCGGGCTCGCCAACAGATCCGCCACCTATGCCAAACTCCGCATAGGCGAAGCGTCCTACCTGCAAGAAAAGTGCTATAGCTAACAGATATCAGAGCTATAAGATAAAACTCCTGTAAAAATGAAATCAACCACTGTATATCAACGGAAATAATGCAACAATGTCCACCTCCCAAAAATGATAATCGTACAATATCCTCAGATACAGAACTCATAGCTCAACAGGGAGGTATCTCCAATAAATACAACAGTGTACAGGCTCTCAATACATATCATCCTCACTACAACAGTCTCTCAAAAGAGGAAAATAAAATAACTAATCTAATGAAGATCTCCTCTGAAGGGGGTACCGCTACTCTCCAATGACGGGTAGGGATCTAGCTCGCGACTCCCTCGCCTCGAACAACAACTGCAGAATCAGCAACACCCGCTAAGACTCTGCAAAACAAAGGAGAGGAAGGAAAAAGGAGGGGGAAAACCCCCAAAGGGTGTGAGAACTACACCAAAAAGGGAGTTCTCAGTGGGTACCACCGCCAGGCCCGACGGTCTGCCCACCAAGTCCTCAAGAGACAAAAACTAACCAAAGCCGTAAAGACTGAAATAAGGAAGCTGGAGCCTCTCAACAGCTATCATGCCTCTATCTAAATGCCCAAACGGGGAGAACCAAAGAATGGGATGCAACCACTAGCACATGAAGTGCACAATCGACCCAATCGATAGACCAGTAATCACTGGCACTGCCTGCTATGCCTGCTATGCCTGCCATGCCTGCCATGCCTGCTATGCCTGCTATGCCTGCTATGCCTGCCATGCCTACTATGCCTGCTATGCCTGCTATGCCTGCTATGCCTGCCATGCCTACTATGCCTGCTATCGAACTCAAGAACTCATCTGCGGGAATACTGACCGACTACTGACTGGTACGGTCGCACACTAAATGAATGACAGACCGGCTCCTGACCGGCACGGTCGCACACTAAATGAACGACAGACCGGCTCCTGACCGGCACGGTCGCACACTAAATAAATGACAGACCGGCTCCTGACCAGCACGGTCGCACACTAAATAAGTAGGAAACTCCGCCCACTAGAGAAATCTGATAACCAACCTGGTACATAAATGAATGTCCGGTCAACCGCCCAATATCCGCGGTTGCCGCAATACCCTGCCGTCTGTAATCCAGCACAACCCGTCCCTGACACCAATGTCCTGGCTACACTACCCCAGACCCCTGCTCGCCCCCGAGCAACATAGACCGCCTGACTAACAAAGGAGGAGAAAAGGGAAAAGCATGGTTTCTCCTAAGTCAAGTTCCAATAAGTAGTGTAGCAGTAAAAGATGGCCTAACTAGATGACCATACAAGCATGCTTTTGTCCTCAGAAGCGATAAAAGAGGGTGAAACATATAATAACAAAGCATGCTAAAATGTTCCTACTATGCTGTACCAATCTCACACAAGTAGGCTAATGAATAAACCTGTACAATAACCACATGATCTAGGCCATTCTTCAAGCTTTTCCTCTCGATGCTAAATATGGGTTGTACATTAAACATACATGCTATCAGTCATGGAGGGGTGACATTCCCACAAGTGCACCTACATTCCCCATAATATAAAAACCTTATACAGTTACCAGATTAAGCCTACCCACCTGAAATGCTCAATCCAAGGCAAACTTGGGGTCGGTGAAGAGTGGGGCCACTTGCACACACAATCCGCTGAACCCGTATCCACGATACATGTCGCGCAAACCTCGGCTCCTAACAGTGTTCCAAAAACACTCGCGAACCCTCCTGCATAGCGGACTCTGAAAAATCCACCAAAAATACGGACGCGGTCGTCGCGTCGAGCCCTTCGAAACGAGTACCTTCGAGCGAATCTCCTCAAATTCCCCGAGAAACACGACGGTAATCCTTGCGACGCGTAGATCCAAAGAGTGTAAAGGCACGCCTCAATCCGAGTTCGTACAACAACTTGCACGCAAAATGGTGCACACTTTATGAGTCCTCGCGCATAACGATGCGCGGCCACCAAACCTCAAATCTGCACGCAAAACGAAGCACGCTTCCCTTAAGGTTGCACGCAAAACGATGCGCGTCCAAAACGCCAGCAACAGTCCACGCAGTAAAACGGCAAAGTAAAATACGGTCCCTAACACGCATGAGGGCGTGGGGTCAAATCCGAAATCCGAAAGGAAACTCAAGACTGTGCCAAAAATACCGCAAAAACAACAAACGGGACCTACCTCGACCCGTCGCGCCGTCCAACGCGTCAAACCGGCTCCTTGGAACACCTTGTGCGCTCCACGGGGTCAACGGCGCGCTCGCGCACCCACAAAAACCCCCCCACGAATCGCCCACTCCCTCCCCTTAGCCTCTCTGTGTGAGCAAAAGGAGAAAAAATGAGAAATGGGGTGGTGATTCGGGCCCTTAAAGGCCGAAATCCCATATTCGGGCGCAACTTCCGAGCGCCCGAAACTGGTTTCCGGGCTGCTACAGTAACCAGTCCCGCGGCCCACGCGTCCATGCCGCGCCAGCGAGGCGCCACGTCACCGACGTTCGGCCAACCGGGGAGCGACACGTGTCCCTGGACCCGTGCACCGCAACCACGGGACCGCGTCGGCCAATCGGCAGCCGCCACGTGGACCGCACTTGCGCCCGCTCTGACGCACGGCCACAGTGATGCGTCACATCGCGCGCTGACCCGCGAATGGGAGGCCGACACGTGGCCTGCCCCTGCTGACGCCACGCCAGGGCCTGCGCGTCATCCTGTAGTGATCCGGTCTTTCGGGGTATTTTTGACTTACGTGTAGTCATTTAAGCCTTTAAGTGAAATAGAATTATTCAACTCTTGAAGTTGGCCATTGTGGGACGCTAGTATTTTTTCGCGATTGTGCGCGGAAAAAGAAAGCCGACGGCGCGATCGGATCTGAAATCCGATATCGGGAACCCCCTGAACGGGATTCAAAGTGATACGGTAATTAGTCGTGCATCGGAATCCGTGCTAAATATCTTGCACCCGTTAGAGATAAGGTGGTTTATGTTACGGAATTTGAGTTGGCGTAGTTTCGTGAAAGTTTCAAGTCTTGAAGATTGAAGGTGAAGAAAGTTGGATCATTTAACTCAATCTCAAGAAAGAAGAATTCAAAAGGATCAGGTATGTTTAACTAAAGATTTTGTGTGATCCGAATACTTCTTGTAGTGTAGAAACACTTGGAAGAATCTTTCATTGCATAAAAATCAAAAACTGGACTTGGGACATGTTCAGGATCCGGATCAGGTTGTTCGATCCGGATCCCGAAGGTGGTTCGTTCATACACCAGTTCAATCCGGATCGTAGCCTCTCTTGATCCGGATCCCGAACACTGAGTTTACCATCTTCCTTGAACGATCCGGATCAGGCTTCGCAATCCGGATCCCGAACGTTGATGTTTGGTGAACTGTATGAACGATCCGGATCAAGCACTTCGATCCGGATCCCGAACCTTCGTTTTTTTCTGGAACTACCTGACTCGTTACGACGATCCGGATCACAGCTAATCCGATCCGGATCGCCGTCCGTAAAATTTCCAGAAATGGTAGGTTTTTGATTCTTATCTCCTTCCTAGGGTTTCTAACCTATAAATAGACCCTATGACTCTTTTTCTAGGGTGAATCCAAAACGAAGGAAAATAGCCGTCATATTCATATCTTATTTTATACGGCTCTAGATCCACATATAGAGAAGAAAGGAAATCATTAGAGAATACTCTATGTTTCTTCATCTATATTGATTAGTTTGATTCTAGGTTTTCATACTCACATCTTGAGTTGAATCAAACTAATGAATACTTAGATGGTATTTCCGATCTATCTTTGATCTAAGTATTCGGCGGATCATCACCACCAAAAACAACGATTTACCCCAAAAATCGACGCGTGGATTCGCGTGTCCTTGTGGATTCAAGGTTCAACCGCTCTCGTGGATTCGGAGCGAGGCACGTTCGTGGATTCGAAGGGTGCTATTGGGTGAAGACCGTGGACTCGGTCGGACGTCGTGGATTCGACGTTGGACGCCGTGGATTCGGCGTTGGGCGCAGATCGTGGATTCGAGAAGCGTCGCGGAGCGAGCGGAGAAGATCCTCTAGGAGCGTATTGAAAAGGTTGAGTCGTAAGTGTGTACGGTAAATCACCTTGTACGTGTTTTAATTCTAGTGGATTTCTGCCGTGTTATCGGTCCCGTGGGTTTTTACTCCGGTGATGGAGTTTTCCACGTAAAAATCTTGCGAGTTATTTTTATTTCCGCATTGGGTTTTTACCGCAACGATTTTTGAGTGTTTATACGTTTACACCTATTCACCCCCCTCTAGGTATTTTTTCCCCTATTTAGATCCTTATTACATATAACCCAACAAGTGGTATCAGAGCGGGAATAGGGTTGTAAACAATGGTTGAAGGTGGAAACATCAACCGACCCCCGTTCTTCGATGGAACAAATTATGCGTACTGGAAAGTGCGGATGAAAGCCTTTTTAATTTCCAACTGAATTTATTGGTGATGTTCGCACCTTAAAACCTAGGTCGAAATGGACCAAGGAAGAGTTAGATTTTTCTTCTTACAATGGCAAGGGAATTAATGCCATTTTTAATGCCTTATCTCAAACTGAGTTCTCTCGCGTCTCAGCATGTGAGACTGCGAAAGAAAATCTGGGATGTTCTTCAGGTTACACATTAGGGAACTAACCTCGTGAAGATTCAGAAACTGCAAATGCTTACGAGCAAGTTTGACTCTATCTTGATGGCAGAAAATGAATCTTTCACGGACTACTATACACGATTGCAAGACATCGTAAACTCATGTGCTAACCTGGGAGAGAAGATTCCAGAATTTAAGATTGTAAGAAAGATCTTAAGAACTCTTCCTGAACGATTTCGCCCAAAGGTTACAGCCATTGAAACTATTAAACACCCGGACGAAATACGTGTAGAAGAATTAGTTGGTTCATTACAAACATATGAAATGACGTTTACTACTAACAATTCTTCCGGAAAGGCATCCACTTCTAAGTCTTCAGGTTATGCGTTGAAAACAACTAAGGAAGAAGACGCGGATACATCCTCCTCAGACGATGACGAGAACCTTTCTATGGAGGAATTTGAGAAGCAGCTCGCTCTCTTGATAAGGAAGTTTCGCCGCAACTTTCGAAGGGGTAATTCAAGTAAATCTCCATCCTTCGGAAAGTCGAACAAAGGCAAGGGTACTTCAAGTTACAAGTCAAGAAAGCAAGAGAACTTCTCAAAGGATAAGAAAAGTTCAGAGGGACAACTACAATGCTTCAAATGTCGAGGCTACGGCCACATTGCAACGGAGTGTCCCAACAAGTATCCGGCAAAGAAGAAGGCGATGCAAGTCGTCACTTGGGATGACAACTCAACGACAAATGAGTCGTCTTCAAGTGATGAAGAAAAGAGCTCCACGGCATTCCACGCATCCATATCTTCACCCTTCATGTGTTTTATGGCAAGTACGTCCGAGTCATTGTCCAACTCCACTGTTGAAAAGAATGCAACGGACAATGAATCGGATGATTCGAAAGGTGAAGATTTTGCTCTAGCCTACCACAGACTTTTGAGGGATTCAAAGAAAGTGGCTAAGCAAAACAAGAGTTTGAGAGGGAGATTGCATGATCTCGAAGAAGAAGCAAAAAGGGCAACTTCTCTCTCAAACGCTCTTGAAGTGGAAAGGGAAAACCTGATAAAAGCAAATGTTTCCCTTCAAGAGTCCAATGAGCAACTTGAGAAGGAACATACAAATCTGGTGGATAAAGCGAATCACTTCTCAAAGCTCTACAACGAGGCTCGACAGGATAACCTGGAAATGACAAAGACCATTTTCCAACTCAAGGATGACTTACAGCGATTCTCTTCAGGAAGGAGTAAGTTGGATAGACTTCTTGGTCTTGGTCAATCAAATCGGTTCGGCCTCGGATACACTCAAACTGGAAACAGTCCAAATTCGAGTGGGACAGTCTTTGTGCCTCAGTCGGTATCTCCTCCTCCGACACCGGAATTCAAGACAAACAACGACAACAAACCTACTTCATCCTCTTTGGGATCGTCAAGATCTAAGGTATGTGTGAGGACCTGGATCCCCACGACGAGATTACTGGATCATCTACAGCTCCCGGAGGCCTATGTGGCGTGTTGGTGGGATTTGTGCCCCATTTGGACATTAGTGTTGGGCTCAGTGTGTTATATGGATCACGTGGGTGATCATTGGACTCCGTCGGATCGTTAGAAGTGGTTTCGCGCGAAGCGGATATTAATTATGGACTCAGCGCGAAGTTTGGATCAAGGAACATCTTCCCGGATGCCTTCGGCAATTTTTAGAGTTGGAATTTGGCAAATTGGACTTCGGATTTGGATTCAGCGCGCGAAAACGATTAAAACGGACTACCCACTTGTCATTTTTGGGCTCTGGACACTGTTCACGCCGGAACAGTGTTTCCGGCGGCGGCGGCAGCGGCGGAGCGGCCGCAGGCAGCGCGGCGGACGGAGGCGCGGGCCGCCCGGTCCACGCGGCAGGCGTGCGCCGGGGTCTGGACGCGTGGCGGCTCGGGAGTGGGCCGGTCCGCGGGGCGCGGTCTACGGGGGAGTGCGGGGCGCACGGTGGACCGGGGGTGACACGTGGCATCATCCTAGAGGTGGGTTCACGGCGGTTGGTCTACGCAGTATTCGGGATGGCTCATGGTTTACGGTGCACCGGGCTTGGACACGTGGCAGGTTTGTATTGGTTCGGTCCACATGATTTCGTGCACCGGGTTCACTAGGCAGAGGCTTGACACGTGGCATTCTCCTATTGGTGGGTCTACTGTGCGCGGCAGGGTGGCAGGCGGCGGCGTCAGGCGGGCACGTGGGCGCGGCAGGCGGGCGTTGACCGGGGTGCGTGCCACGTGTCGTCGTCCGCGGGTGGCCACGTGGCGCGACGCGTGCGGCGGGTTCGGCTGTCGCCTGTTTGGCGGGCGACGTGGAGGCCCAGGACGATTTCGGGCGGCTACAGTGTTCGGGCGCGGGGATTTCGGGCTGCTACAGTGCGCGCCCGAAAACTCCCAGCGCCCGGAAATCGGGACTTATCCGGTATTTTCCCATTTGTTTCTGCAGCCTATAAAAGGCGATCCGAGCCCTCTTCTTCTCCCTTTTCCGCCATTTCCGAGCCTCTTCTCGCCGGGGTGCCTTCAGCAAAGTTGATCCCCTTGTTTGGCTGCATCTTTCTGCAAAGTTTTGGGATTTTTGGTGGCACGCTTATCGAGGTTTCCATTTTTACGGCGCGGCGCGACGCTCGTTCGTTTGTGGTCTTCTTCGTCGCGTTTTGGTGCGAGGACTCCCCCGGCTTACCCCGAGCACCTTTTTCAGTGATTCTTGCGCCGTTGGCTTCACGACAGGTAGGGCTATGTTTCCCATGTTTACTGGTTTTTCCCATTCCGAGCTTTTCATGGGTCTTTCGGATCATCTTGTAACCTCTTTTTCTGGGCGGAGTTCTGGGACAGCGGCGCAGTGTTTTGGTGATATCTTCGCGCACAGACATCGGATTGAGGCGATTCAAGAGGCGATTTGCATCTACACATCACGAGGAATATGCCCAAATTTTCTTGGAATTTTATGAATATTTGTCGAAGGTGAAGTTTATCTGTGAACAGTAATTGTTGCTACAGTTTTTGAGAGTAGTTCAATTCGGGGTGGTTCCCTTGTCAGAATTGTTTCTCACTGTAGGAAGCTCGGAATTGGACGTGCAGGTACTCGTTTCGAAGGTATCGACGCGAGGATTACTGTGGTATTTTTATTGGATTTTTCTGGGCACTTGCAGCAGGTGAAATATGCAGGGCTTTGGGACTGATTTTCAGATTGTGTATGTTTGGTTGATTTTGGAATAAAAGTGTAATGTTAAGCCTTATTGTTGTACTCAGGGGTGTTTCCAGCTGTTTGAGGCCGAGGCTTGCGCGACTTGTACCGAGGGTGTTATGTTGGCAGATTTTGGACCGTGGGCGTCTACCCACTTCACCGACTTCAGGTTTGCCTTGGGTTAAGCGCTTCAGGTGGGTAAGCTTATTATCAGTAATTGTTTAAGGCAATGGATATGCTGTGGCAAATATAAGTGCACTTGTGGGGATGTCACCCCTCTATGACTGATGCATGCATGTTTAGGATACATGGTTTATGTTGGTAAGTAGGTAAGCTTGTTAATGATATTGGTATAAATGTTTGCAAGAATAGTATTTATGAGGTATACTGAGGACTTGCATGACTTGGACATCTATGTGATGATTAGTGTAAGCTTACCTAGGATAATGTACCCTATGAGATTATGTAACATGGCATGTTAGGCACATAGCCTTTCATGTGGTCGGATTATGCTTTGGGACAGGATTTCTTAGCTATGTGCGGATTTGTGCTCTGAGGGAGTTATTATGATCATTCTATTGATGAACCCTGAATTGTGGACAGGTCTAGTTTTGGGATTCCGGTCATGTTGTTTATTCCTAAAAGAACTATTATTATGCTTTACCCCCCTTTATCTTCCTTGAGGACATTTGCATGCTTGTATGGTCATGTAGTTAGGCCATCTTTTACTGTGCACTATTTATGGGAACTTGACTTAGGAGAAACCATGCTTTTCCTTTTCGCCTTGTGTCAAAGTGGGTCCGTGATGCTCGGGTCTTTCGAGCATGGGGTCGGATAGGGTAGTCAGGCTTCGTTAGTCTGGGACAGGTTGGTTTCTGGGGGCTTTGCGGAACCGAGGATATTGGGCGGGTTGACCGGATGTTTCTTATGCA
>JAQNDB010004177.1:0-25165 GCA_029204045.2 Tillandsia leiboldiana | reverse complement strand
TTGTTGGCAGCTTTTAGGGGCCGTGGGGAGTGTTTGTTTGCGCTTGTCGGGCCCGAGAAATGGATTTTGGGTTCAATTTGGGATTTAGCTTGCATCACTGGAGGCCTGCTGGTGCTCGTGATGGCTGCTCGCAATTTGGGACACAGTGGTGGACTTCGGGCTTAAAAGGAGACCCCGTGGGAAATTGGAGGACCCGTCGAGTCTTTGGAAGTGGTTCCCGCCGGTTCAGATGTCAAAATGGACTCCGGCGAAGTTTGGATAAAAGTTTACCTCTCCGGTCGCCTTCGAGAATTTTTAGAGTTTGAATTTGGCAAATCGACTTTAAAAATGGACCCGGCGCGAAAATCGGATCGAGTGGCATTCGGCGAATTTTCGGACGAGAATTTGGGAAAACGACATCGTTTTTGGATTAGCGCGCGAAAATCACTAAGAATGGACTATTTATTTGTTGGATGTGGAGCCCAGATGAAGTTCGCGTTTTTTGAGGCAAGTGGCACGAAAATCGAGGTTGTCGGCGCGGATACCGAAGGGTGTACTTGCTGCGCGTTGGGCGCGGCAGGCCGCTGGGAAGTGCGCCTTCGGAGCGCTTCACGCGGGGTCCCGCCACGTGGCGGCCCCCGTTGGCGCCCGCTCGGTCGCGGGACGCGGGCGTGCACCCGCGTGGCGTGGCGGTGGTCCCGCGCCTGCGCTCGTGCGGTTCATATGGGCCCCTGTGTTCTTGCGCGTTGCCCCCCGCGCATTCCACGTGGCGCGCTGGGCGCGTGCGTGGCCCGGCGCACGCGCGCCCAGCGTTGTGGACCGGCCGGTTGGAGCCCCCTATTGGATGGCGCGGTGGACCGCAGTCCGTGGACCGGCATCATGGACCATTTTCCTCTCTCTCACTCCCGTCTTTTCTTCTTCTTCTTTCCTCCCCGCACGCGCCATTTCCTTTTCCTCCCTCATTTTCTTTCTTCTGCACCCGAGAGCGGAGGGAGGAGGGAGGGAGGTTGCGTGAGGTCTGCGTGCGTCGTGGACCTCGTTTTGCGTGCGAGGTCTCCCGCGGAGCGTTTCGGCGACGGCGGCGCAACGGGTAGGTCCCCGTGTGTTGGTTTTACGGTATTTTTGTACAGTTTTTGGGGCGTTCCTTTGGACTGTAATTGACCCTCATTGTTCTTTTTTCTGTGTTGGGCACCGTGCACCGTCTTTGCGTGCTGACTCCGTTTTGCGTGCGGATCCGGCACCTTCACCGTGGCGTGCGGACTCCGCACTCGTGCACACGTTTTGCGTGCGGACTCCGGTTTGCGTGCAAATTCTGGCACCGTGCATCGTTTTGCGTGCGAACTCTGGCACCGTGCACCATTTTGCGTGCGAACTCTCTCGGTTTTGCGTGCTGAGTTCTGGCAGCCGTGCACCTTTTGCTGCGGACCTCCGTCATCGTGCACCTTTTTGCGTGTGGAAGGCTCCGTTTTGCGTGCGGATCCTGGCACCGTGCATCGTTTTGCGTGCGAACTCCGCACCGGTGCAACAGTTTTTGCATCGGACTACTTTTGGCGTGCGTATTCCGGCACCGTGCACCGTTTTGCGTGCGGACTTCCGTGCTCCGTTTGGCGTGCAAAGTTATGGCATCGTGCTCCATTTTGCGTGCGGACATCCAGCAGCAGACATCGTTTTGCGTGCGAATCGCGTGGAGGCCAATTGCAATTGTCCTACGAGCAATTGGTGGCTTATTAAGGTGGGTGGCCTTATCCCAAGTTTTATGACGTACAGTATTTCTAACTGATGTAGGACTATGCATGATAGTTTATTTCATTGTGTTAGCATGCTAGATTGTAGGAATTGTTATTCCTTTTATTATCTGTTAATGTAGTTATCTGGAACTTGACCTAGCACCCCCCGTCATATGTTGCATGTGTAACCAGACTAGTAGAAAACCCTCACTTGGGCTAGGGTTATTTTATTGTTTAGACACCCACACTGTTTTTCTATTCCTAGACATAGTGTTTTCCTCGCCCGGCTAGTGGGCCGAGAGGTCGGGACTTTCTTGTAGTGTGGGATGCTTTTGCACTCGTTCTGGGAGCAGAGTAGAGTCTGGTAGTTGTAGTGGGTTGCTTATCTGTGCCGGGAGCCGTTTGGATAAACAGTAGTCCCGGGAGGTCTTGTATCCCTATTGCGCTGTCGTGGGAGGGAGCCGTTGAGTAGACGGTAGTCCCGGGCCGTCGAGTATCTTCCGGTCCGTATTGTTGGGAGCCGTTGGGGTTGACGGGTGGTCCCAGGTCGATGAGTGTTGTCCGACCGGTATTGTTAGCCTGAGTTGTGGGTCGTTCCTGGCTGTGGAGTACCTCCAGCCAGTGTGCTTGTGCTGCGAGCTGTTGGAGAGGCTAGTGTCTCGTGTTTCGTGTTAGCCGACCAGCTGAGTCGTCGAGAGTGCTCCGACTGTTATGCGAGATATTTGGGGATCTTGAGTCCTACCGTTCTGAGAGTGAGCGTGGTTTTGTCTATAGCCTGCTTTTGCCAACGTTTGATACTCTATGCCGCGCCGTTTCCTCAGTTGGAGTCGCGCCCCTGAGATGCCGCTGTGGATACGATGGTTGGCCTGTTGAGGCAGTTTTCCGCAGTGGAGGCAACGATGGGCCTGTTGAGGCAGTTTTGCGCGAGGGATGAGTTAGTCGGACAGGACGCCCCCACGTAATCCCGTCCTCATGTGGATGTGTGGTAGTGGGCAGGTGCGTTCCTAGTCGACAGGCGCAGGCTTGACTGGACCTTTGAGGCAGTCAGTTCGTTTGGGTCGATTGAGCACCTTGGGTGCGAGTGGTCTCATTTACTTTCATCTGTTCCACTCTTGAGTGTGTAGATAGTGGCATGGTGGCTGTAGAGTAGTTCCAGCTTTTCTTGTTCAGTTTTCTTTGCCTGTTATCTTTTACCTCTGGTAGACTTGGTGGCAGACCGTTGGACTTGTTGACGGCACCCACTGAGAACTACTGTGGGAAGTAGTTCTCACACCCGTCGTGGTGTCTTTTCCCCAGGGACTTCTTCTTCTGTTCCTGTATTCCTGTTGCTGATCCTTCTGGCCGAGGCGAGGGAGTCACGAGCTAGTTCCCTACCCGTCGTTGGAGTGTAGCGGTACCCCTCTTCAGCGGAGAGCTTCAGTAGACTAGTTTACTACTTTTACCTCTGTTGAGAGAACTTGTTGTGAGGTATAGAGTTGTATTTTATTTTTACAGTTTGTGAGACTGTTGTAGTGAGGATATTCTTGTATCGAGAGTTTGTACACTGATGTATTTATTGGAGATACCTCCCCTTTTGAGTTTTGTATCAGATGACTTTGTATACGATCGTATTTGGGAGATGGATATGGTACTATTTTCAGTTGTACAGGGTTTGGTTTTCAGTTTTTAGTGATTTACTTTCAGCTCTGATATCTGTATACTGTAGTTGATTCTTTTTGCAGGCTAGACGCTTCGTCTGTACGGCAGTTTCCGTACAGATGGCGGATCTGTTAGCGAGCCCGGGTAGCAGTTTCGACCCCGGGGCGTGACAGATTAGAGTGGTATCAGAGCCTAGGTTGTAGGTCGTAGTGGACTTAGAAACCCTAGGCTTGTGGTTGGATATTTGGATGACTACGTGAGAGTCGTGACTTTTAGCGAGAGTCCTGATTAAGTTTTTACCTCTCCCAAGAGACGGGATGAGAGTTTGGCATGTTTACTTTCCTAAGCGATTATGTTGGCTGCCGACAACATGATGCTATGGAATGGATGACATGTCTTAGACTTTCGCTGGATCGGGTCGTATGGTTGTTGTGTCCTGACGTTTGTTGTTGTGCAGTGGGCTACATTACTCCTGAGGCGTCGTGTTGTGTGGAGGACACACCCCGCACCTGAAGAGTACCCTAGCAGCGGGAGACAGAGCTATCAGAGCAGAGCAAGACCCAGGAGTTTGTGTGTTGAGATAGTTTCCCACTTTAACCGAGAAGGGCCGAATCCCTGAACGGTAAAGTATCGAAAACTTCGATAGGCTGAGCTTAGAATCTGTTCTTATTTGATTGGGGTTCTAGGCACCGGTCTATCGGGATTTTCGGACTTTTGCCGCGTCAGTCGGTTCTTCTCGCCTATGAGTGGGGTGTTGTTGTGGGAGCCGTTTGGAGTGACGGCGGTCCCAGCTGTGTGAATATTTTTTTCTGGCTGAGTTACCAGGAGGGCATTTTCCCTGGCTGAGTTACCAGGAGGGCATTTCCCTGGCTGAGTTACCAGGAGGGCATTTTTCCCTGGCTGAGTTACCAGGAGGGCATTTTCCCTGGCTGAGTTACCAGGAGGGCATTTTTCCCTGGCTGAGTTACCAGGAGGGCATTTTCCTAGGCTGAGTTACCAGGAGGGCATTTTCCCTGGCTGAGTTACCAGGAGGGTATTTTCCCTGGCTGAGTTACCAGGAGGGCATTTTTCCCTGGCTGAGTTACCAGGAGGGCATTTTCCCAGGCTGAGTTACCAGGAGGGCGTTTTCCCTGGCTGAGTTATCAGGAGGGCATTTTTCCCTGACTGAGTTACCAGGAGGGCGTTTTCCCTGGCTGAGTTACCAGGAGGGCATTTTTCCTGGCTGAGTTACCAGGAGGGCGTTTTTCCCTGGTTGAGTTACCAGGAGGGTGTTGCCCCTGGCCGAGTTACCAGGTGGGCACATGCCCTGGCCGAGTTACCAGGTGGGCACATGCCCTGGCCGAGTTACCAGGCGGTTGCTTTAGTGAGATTGAGATGGTCTGACAGGACGCCGAGATTTGGTAGCGTCGAGTTCGTCCTGTTGGACTACCAGGAGCGCAGTTGTTGACTTGGAACCAGTTTCGTGCTTTGCTGCTCAGGCCCTTCTTTCCTGACAGTGTAAGCAGAAACTAGATGGGGATCTTAGACTCCTGCAGCAGGGGAGTCGACCTCTTCTGGAGTATGTTCGCGAGTTTTGCGATTGTTGAGCGGTGTACCCTATGTCTCCTGGATGAGACCCAGGATGTTGAGCTAGTTGAGAAAGGACTGCAGTGGAATATCTATCACTTGGTGTATTCTCGGCGGGTGCCAACGTTAGATGCAGTGATTGAGCATGCTTAGCGGGTTGACCGAGGATCAGTGATCATGTCAGAGAGGGACGGAGCGCCAGGGACCAACTCCGGGGAGAGGCATCCAGTGCCGCCTGTGTTTGGACAGTCGAATAGATCGAGACCCCCGGGGCCGCCACGATCCAAGTCTGAGGGTCGTGAGTCTCAGAGGAGTCAGAGACCAGGAGGTTCTCCACAGCCGTTGTATCAGCAGCATCGGGATGACTGTGTCATTTGTGATGGGCTGCATTCTGCACCGCAGTGTGACCACGGGCAGGGCACAGATCATGGTCTTGTCCTAAAGCGGGGTCATCAGTCGCATTGGCAGCTTCGGCTCCTCCTTCTCCGCTCTTCCAGACAGGCGGAGCTTCGACAGGTTATGGACAGATAGTTAGGGCCACTTCTTCGCGGCAGTCCGACGGATGACCACCCCGAGCGAGAGCGTCTATGTCGCACAGGATGAGGATTCGGGGGCAGCTAGCCACGTGGTGGCAGGTATTAATCTTATCTCCCCTTCACGCACTTGAGCGTTATTTGTTACCGGAGCATCATATTCTTTTCTTCTGTAGGGCATTTGCATTGATGTATGGGCTAGAGATAGGACCCTTAGCTTGTGCTCGTGAGGTTCAGATACCTGATCACGTGTTGCACATAGATGGGTGTTATTGGTCCTGCCCAGTGCAGTTGGGGTCCTGGTTTTTGGCCTGTTGATCTTTTGGCCCTTCCTCAGCTCCAGGATTTCGAAGTAGTGTTGGGTATATTACTGTGAGGATCTAAGGCCTTGATGCTTGAGTGATACCACACCGTTGATACACGGTGGTGATGCCACACCGTTGATACACGGTGATGATGCCACACCGTTGATACACGGTGGTGATGCCACACCGTTGATACACGGTGATGATGCCACACCGTTGATACACGGTGGTGATGCCACACCGTTGATACACGGTGGTGATGCCACGCCGTTGGTGCACGGCAGTGATGCCACGCCGTTGATACACGGCAGTGATGCCACACCGTTGATACACGGTGATGATGCCACACCGTTGATACGCGGTGGTGATGCCACACCGTTGATACACGGTGGTGATGCCACGCCGTTGGTGAACGGTAGTGATGCCACGCCGTTGGTGCACGGTAGTGATGCCACGCCGTTGATACACGGCAGTGATGCCACACCGTTGATACACGGTGATGATGCCACACCGTTGATACACGGTGGTGATGCCACACCGTTGATACACGGTGGTGATGCCACACCGTTGGTGCACGGCAGTGATGCCACGCCGTTGGTGCACGGCAGTGATGCCACGTTGTAGGAACACAACGGTGAGAGTTTTGTGGATGTTTTGGACTTTGACCACGAGTTTGGGCATCAGCTTTATGATCGCCTTGTGAGCCAGTTTCCAATGCCGTTCACCGACGGTTTGGTTCCCGTCAGGGTGTTCTTTATTAGTTGAGGGATCGACTTCGACCCGTGGGTTCGTTCGGGTTATGATAGCATATTGAGCGACCAACTGTGGCACGAGATTGTGTCTCTTGTGGATCCCTTTTGAGGGTAGCCTGCAGTTGTGTTGTCCACTCGAGTGGTTTCGGATCGGGAGGTAATCGAGTGAAGACCCCAGCTTATTGGATTCCCTTCCTTATTGGATTAATATGCGGGTATGCTCGGGTCGTCTTGTTGAGGTTGGCACCATGTTGTGGTTTGGTGCGTGTTACACTTGTGGTTATTTCAGTTTCCCCCAGCCTTTTAGTGGAGCACTTTAGTTTTTCACGTCTCAGCTCAGTAGTGATGTGATTTTTCCTCGCCGTGATTGACTTGCCTCTTGAGATCTGTGATTGTTGGAGTACGAGGGACGCCCGTAGCACTTTCTGGCTCGAGAGATGAGAGAATTGCACATCGGGTCATACCGTACTTGTTGTTGTTGTTGCGAAGTAATCACGAGGAGCGAGTGGGGTTTAGGGAGCTGGAGGCGTATTGTTAGATACCTAGCCGTGGTATTCTTGACTCCTGGTGGGCTTGATCTAGTTTCGAGGACGAAACTTTCTTTTAGTGCGGGAGGGTGTGAGGTCCCGGAATCTCCCGCGTAGGGTTTGCCGGTTGTTTGGCAGCTTTTAGGGGCCGTGGGGAGTGTTTGTGCGCTTGTCGGGCCCGAGAAATGGATTTGTGGTGCAATTTGGGATTTAGCTTGCATCACTGGAGGCCTGCGTGGTGCGTCGTGATGGCTGCGCGCAATTTGGACACAAGTGGTGGACTTCGGGCTTAAAAGGAGACCCCGTGGGAAATTGGAGGACCCGTCGGGTGTTTGGAAGTGGTTCCGCGCGGTTCAGATGTCAAAATTGGACTCCGGGCGAAGTTTGGATAAAAGTTTACCTCTCCGGTCGCCTTCGGGAATTTTTAGAGTTGGAATTTGGCAAATCGGACTTTAAAAATGGACCCGGCACGAAAATCGGATCGAGTGGGCATTCGGCGAATTTTCGAACGAGAATTTGGGAAAACGAACATCGTTTTTGGATTCAGCGCGCGAAATCGCTAAGAATGGACTATTTATTTGTTGGATTTGGAGCCCGGATGAAGTGCGCGTTTTTCGAAGCAAGTGGCACGAAAATTGAGGTTGTCGGCGCGGATCCCGAGGGTGTACGGCTGCGGCGTGGGCGCGGCAGGCGCTGGGAAGCGCGCCTTCGGTGCGCTTCACGCGGGGGCCACCACGTGGCGGGCCCCCGTTGGCGCCCGCACGGGCGCGGGGACGCGCACCCGTGTGGCGGTGCGGTGTCCCGCGCCTGCGCGCGGTGCGGTGCAACGCGCCCGTGTGGCGGGCGCTTTGCCGCGCGCCACGTGGCGCGCTGGGCGCGTGCGTGGACACGGCGCACGCGCCCAGCGTTGTGGACCGGCCGGTTGGAGCCCCCCTATTGGATGGCGCGGTGGACCGGCTCCGTGGACCGGCATCATGGACCATTTTCCTCTCTCTCCCTCTTTTCTTCTTCTTCTTCCTCACCGCACTGCCATTTTCTCCCTTCCTTTTCTTTCTTCTACACCCGAGAGCGAGAGGGAGTGAGGGAGTAGGTTGCGTGAGGTGCGGCGGTGCGTCGTGGACCTCGTTTTGCGTGCGAGGTCGCCCGGCGGAGCGTTTCGGCGATGGCGGCGCAATCGGGTAGGTCCCGTGTGTTGGTTTTACTGTATTTTTGTACAGTTTTTGGGGCGTTCTTTTGGACTATAATTGACCCTCTTGCTCTTTTCTGTGTTGGGCACCGTGCACCATTTTGCGTGCGGACTCCGTTTTGCGTGCGATTTCTGGCACCGTGCACCGTTTTGCGTGCGGACTTCGGCACCGTGCACCGTTTTGCGTGCGGACTCCGTTTTGCATGCGAATTCTGGCACCGTGCACCGTTTTGCGTACGGACTCCGGCACCGTGCACCGTTTTGCGTGCGGACTCCGTTTGGCGTGCGGATTCCGGCACCGTGCCCCGTTTTGCGTGCGGACTCCGTTTGGCTTGCGAATTCTGGCATCGTGCTCTGTTTTGCGTGCGTACTCCGGCAGTAGACATCGTTTTGCGTGCGAATCGTGTGGAGGCCAATTGCAAGTGTCTACGAGCAATTGGTGGCTTATTGAGGTGGGTGGCCTTATCTCCAAGTTTTATGGACTGTACAGTATTTCTACTGATATAGGACTATGCATGATAGTTTATTTCATTGTGTAGCATGCTAGATTGTAGGAATTGTTATTCCTTTTATTATCTGTTAATGTAGTTATCTTGGAACTTGACCTAGCACCCCCGTCATATGTTGCATGTGTAACCAGACTAGTAGAAAACCCTCACTTGGGCTAGGTTTATTTTATTGTTTAGACACCCACACTGTTTTTCTATTCCTGGACATAGTGTTTTCCTCGCCCGGGTAGTGGGCCGAGAGGTCGGGACTTTCTTGTTGTGTGGGATGCTTTTGCACTCGTGCTTGGAAGCAGAGTGGAGTCTGGTAGTTGTAGTGGGTTGCTTATCTGTGCCGGGAGCCGTTTGGATAAACGGTAGTCCCGTGAGGTCTTGTATCCCTATTGCGCTGTCGTGGGAGGGAGCCGTTGAGTAGACGGTAGTCCCGGGCCGTCGAGTATCTTCCGGTCCGTATTGTTGGGAACCGTTGGGGTTGACTGTCACGCCCCGGGGTCGAAACTGCGACCCGGGCTCACTAACAGATCCGCCATCTGTACGGAAACTGCCGTACAGACGAAGCGTCTAACCTGCAGAAAGAAATCAACTACAGAGATACAGATATCAGAGCTGAAAGTAAACTAGTAAGAACTGAAAACCAAACACTGTACAACTGAAAATAATACAATATCCATCTCCCAAATACGATCGTATACAAAGTCCTCTGATACAAAACTCAAAAGGGAGATATCTCCAATAAAGTTCATCAGTGTACAAGCTCTCACTACAAAAAATATCCTCACTACAACAGTCTCTCAAACTGTAAAATAAAGTACAACTCTATACCTCACAACAAAGGTCTCTCAACAGAGGAAAAAGAAGTAAACTAATCTACTGAAGCTCTCCTCTGAAGGGGTACCGCTACACTCCATTGACGGGTAGGGAACTAGCTCGCGACTCCCTCGCCTCGGTCAGAAGGATCAGCAACTGGAGCAACAGGAACAGGAGAAGAAGTTCCTGGGAAAAAGACACCACGACGGGTGTGAGAACTACTTCCCACAGTAGTTCTCAGTGGGTGCCGTCAAAAAGCCCAACGGTCCGCCCACTAAGTCTACCAGAGGTAAAAGATAACAGTGCAATGAAATCTGAACAAGAAAAGCTGGAGCTACTCTACAGCTACCATACCTCTATCTAGATACTCAAAAAGTGGAACAGATGAAAGTAAAAGAGACCACTCGCACCCAAGGTGCTCAATAGACCCAATCGAACTGACTACCTCAAAGGTCCAGTCAAGCCTGCGCCTGTCGACTAGGAACGCTCCTGCCCACTACCACACATCCACATGAGGACAGGATTTACGTGGGGCGTCCTGTCCGACAAACTCATCCCTCGCGCAAAACTGCCTCACAGGCCCATCGTTGCCTCCACTGCAGAAAACAGCCTCAACAGGCCAACCATCGTATCCACAGCGGCATCTCAGGACGCGACTCCAACTGAGTAGAACAGCGCGGCATAGAGTATCAAACATTGGCATTTGCAGGCTAGTCAAAATCCACGCTCACTCTCAGAACGGTAGGACTCAAGATCCCCAAATATCTCGCACAACAGTCGGAGCACTCTCGACGACTCAGCTGATCGGCTAACTCAAAACACGAGACACTAGCCTCTCCAACAGCTCGCAGCACAAAGCTCACTGGCTGGAGATACTCCACAGCCAGGAACGACCCACAACTCAGGGTAACAAAATAGGTCGGACAACACTCAACGACCTGGGACCACCGTCAACCCCAACGGTTCCCAACAATACGGACCGGAAGATACTCGACGGCCCGGGACTACCGTCTACTCAACGGCTCCCTCCTACGACAGCGTAAAAGGGAAATAAGACCTCTCGGGACTACCGTTTACCCAATCGGCTCCCCGCACAGATAAGCAACCCGCTACAACTACCAGACTCCACTCTGCTCCCAAGCAAGAGTGCAAAAGCATCCCACACTAAAAGCAAGTCCCGACCTCTCGGCCCACTACCCGGGCGAGAAAACACTATGTCCAGGGATGAAAGAACAGTGTGGATGTCTAAGCATAAATAACCCTAGCCCAAGTGAGGGTTTTCTACTGGTCTGGTTACACATGCAACGTATGACGGGGGTGCTAGGTCAAGTTCCAAGGTAACTATATTAACAGATAATAAAAGGAATAACAATTCCTACAATCTAGCATGCTACACAATGAAATAAACTATCATGCATAGTCCTACATCAGAAGAAATACTGTACAGTCCATAAAACTTGGAGATAAGGCCACCCACCTCGATTTGCCACTAATTGCTCGTAGACAATTGCAATTGGCCTCCACGGAATCCGCACGCAAAACGGGGCACGGTGCCGGAGTCCGCACGCAAAACGATGCACGGTGCCGGAATCCGCATGCCAAACGAAGTCCGCACGCAACACGGTGCACGGTGCTGGAATCTGCACGCCAAATGGGGTCCGCATGCAAAACGGTGCACGGTGCTGGAATCTGCACGCCAAACGGGGTCCGCACGCAAAACGGTGCACGGTGCCGGAGTCCGCACGCAAAACGGTGCACGGTGCCAGGATCCGCACGCAAAACGGAGTCCGCACGCAAAACGGTGCACGGTGCCAGAGTCCGCACGCAAAACGGTGCACGGTGCTAGGATCCACACGCAAAACGGAGTCTGCACGCAAAACGGTGCACGGTGCCGGAGTCCGCACGCAAAACGGTGCACGGTGCCAGGATCCGCACGCAAAACGGAGTCCGCACGCAAAACGGTGCACGGTGCCGGACACAGAAAGGAGCAAGAGGGTCAGTTACAGTCTAAAAGATCGCCCCAAAACTGTACAAAAATACAGTAAAACCAACACACGGGACCTACCCGACTGCGCCGCCGTCGCCGCAACACCCCCATCGGAAGCCTCGCGCGCTCCACGAGGCCCGCGACGCGAAACGCCATCTCCCACAACCTCCTCCCTCACTCTCCCTGTCGCTCGGTTGGAGAAGAAAACGAAGAAGGAAAGGAGCTGGCTTGCGGGGAGGAAGAAGGAGAAGAAGAAGAGAAAGGGAGAGAGGGGGGGGGTCCACGGTGCACCGGTCCACGGTGCACCGGCCGGTCCACCGCACCCACTCGGGTGCACCAGGTCCAGGCAAAGAGGCGCGCGGCCACGTGGCCGTATCCCCGCACGCCACGCGGGCGCGCACCTCACGCGCCACACGGGCGCGTGACACCCTGCCGCCCACAGGCGCGGGACACGCGTCCGTGACACGGGCGCGCGCCCCTGCGCCCGCGCGGGCGCCAACGGGGATCCGCCATGTGGCGGCCCCCCACGTGGCCCGCGCAGGAGGCGCGCCTCCCCGCGCCCCCCCCCCGACGCGCTGCTGCGCGTCCCGTCACGCGGCCGCCTCGAATGGCGCGCCGCCGCTTCCAGGACCTCACATCCTCCCCCACTAAAAGAAAGTTTCGTCCTCGAAACTAGATCAAGCCCATCAGGAGTGAAGAATACCACGGCTAGGTATCTAACAATACGCCTCCAGCTCCCCCACTCGCTCCTCGTGATTACTCCGCAACAACAACAACAAGTACGGTATTACCCGATGTGCAATTCTCTCATCTCTCGAGCCAGAAATTGCAACGGGCGTCCCTCGTACTCCAATAATCACATATCTCAAAGGGGCAAGTAAATCACGGGCGAGGAAAAATCACATCACTACTGAGCTGAGACGTGAAAAACCAAGGGCTCCACTAAAAGGCTGAGGGAAAACTGAAATAACCACAAGTGTAATACGCACCAAACCACAACATGGTGCCACCCTCAACAAGACGACCCGAAGCATACCCGCAGACTCGTCCAATAAGGAAGGGAAATCTAATAAGTTGGGGTCTTCACTCGGTTACTTCCCGATCGGAAACCACTCGAGTGGACTACACAACTGCAGGCTACCCTCAAAAGGGACCCTCAAGAGACACAATCTCGTGCCACAGTTGGTCGCTCAACACGCTAACATAACCCCAACGGACCCACGGGTCGAAGTCGATCCCTCAACCAAAAAGGAACACCCTGACGGGGACCAACCGTCGGTGAACGGGACTGAAAACTGGCTCACAAGGCAATCATAAAGCAGATGCCCAACTCGCGGTCAAAAGTCCGAAACATCCAAAAGACTCTCACCGTAGTGTACCTACAACGTGGCATCACTGCCGTGCACCCACGGTGTGGCATTACTGCCGTGTACCAACGGCGTGGCCTCACTGCCGTGCACCAACGGCGTGGCATCACCACCGTGTATCAACGGTGTGGCATCACCACCGTGTATCAACGGTGTGGCATCACTGCCGTGTATCAACGGCGTGGCATCACCACCGTGTATCAACGGCGTGGCATCACCACCGTGTATCAACGGTGTGGCATCACTGCCGTGTATCAACGGCGTGGCATCACTGCCGTGCACCAACGGCGTGGCATCACCACCGTGTATCAACGGTGTGGCATCACCACCGTGTATCAACGGTGTGGCATCACTGCCGTGTATCAACGGCGTGGCATCACCACCGTGTATCAACGGTGTGGCATCACCACCGTGTATCAACGGTGTGGCATCACTGTCGTGTATCAACGGCGTGGCATCACCACCGTGTATCAACGATGTGGCATCACTCAAGCATCAAGGCCTCAGATCCTCACAGTCCTATACCCAACACTACCTCGAAATCCCGGAGCTGAGGAAGGGCCAAAGATCAATAGGCAAAAACCAGGGCCCCAACTGCACTAGGCAGGACCAACAACACTCGTCTATGTGCAACACGTGATCAGGTATCTGAACCTCACGAGCACAAGCTAAGGGTCCTATCTCTAGCCCATAGATCAATGCAAATGCCCTACAGAAGAAAAGGATGCGATGCTCCGATAACAAACAACGCTCAAGTGCGTGAAGGGGAGATATGATTAGTATCTGCCACCACGTGGCTAGCTGCCCCCGAATCCTCATCCTGTGCGACATAGACGCTCTCGCTCGGGGTGGTCGTTCGTCGGACAGCCGCGAAGAAGTGGCCCTAACTATCTGGCCATAACCTGTCGAAGCTCCGCCTGTCTGGAAGAGCGGAGGAGGAGGAGCCGAAGCTGCCAACGCGACTGATGACCCCGCTTTAGGACAAGACCATGATCTGTGCCCTGCCTGTGGTCACACTGCGGCGCAAAAATGCGGCCCACCACCATGGACACAGTCATCCCGCTGCTGCTGCTGATACATCGGCCGCGGAAAACCTCCTGGTCTCTGTCTCCTCTGAGACTCACGACCCTCAGACTGGGATCGTGGCGGCCCCGGGGTCTCGATCTACTCGACTGTCCAAACTCAGGCGGCACTGAATGCCTCTCCCCAGAGCTGGTCCCTGGCGCTCCGTCTATCTCTGACATGATCACTGATCCTCGGTCAACCCGCTAAGCATGCTCAATCGCTTCATCTAACGTCGGCACCCGCCGAGAATACACCAAGTGATAGATATTCCGATGCAGTCCTTTCTCAACTAGCTCAACCTCCTGGGCCTCATCCAGGCGACATGGGGTACACGGCTCAACATCGCAAAACTCGCGAACATACTCCAAAAGAGGTCGACTCCCCTGCTGCAGGAGTCTAAGATCCCCTTCCAGTTTCTACTTACACTGACAGGAAGGAAGGCCCCGAGCCGCAAAGCACGAAATTGGTTCCAAGCCAACAACTGCACTCCCGGTAGTCCAACAGGATGAACTCGACGCCACCAAATTTTGGCGTCCTGTCAGACCATCCCAATCTCACTAAAGCAACCACCTGGTAACTCGGCCAGGGCATGTACCCACCTGGTCACTCGGCTGGAGGTGAAAATCGCCTCAACAGGCCAAACCTTCGCCACTCACTAGGCGACATCGCCACTCATTGGGCGGCATCGCCACTCACTGGGCGGCATCGCCCCTCACTGGGCGGCATCGCCTCTCACTTGGCGGCATCGCCACTCATTGGGCGGCATCGCCCCTCACTGGGCGGCATCGCCAATCACGGGGCGGCATCGCCCCTCACTGTGCTGCATCGCCCCTCACTGGGCGGCATCGTCTCTGGTAGCTCGACCAGTGGAAAGTATCCTCCTGGTAATTCGGCCAGGGAAAAATGTCCTCCTGGTAACTCGACCAGGGCATGTGCCCACCTGGTAACTCGGCCAGGGGCAATGCATCCATCTGGTAGCTCGACCAGTGGAAAGTATCCTCCTGGTAACTCGGCCAGGGATAATTATCCATCTGGTAACTCGGCCAGTGATAATTATCCATATGGTAACTCGGCCAGGGAAAACGCCCTCCTGGTAACTCAGCCAGGGAAAACGCCCTCCTGGTAACTCAGCCAGGGAAAACGCCCTCCTGGTAACTCAGCCAGGGAAAACGCCCTCCTGGTAACTCAGCCAGGGAAAATGCCCTCCTGGTAACTCAGCCAGGGAAAACGTGTTGGATTTTATCGAATAATAATTTTGATGATAACAAATAATTTTTAGATTTACATTTAGTATTTTCAGGTTTTAATTGGATTTGAAATGACGTAAGCCGAACCGGATTTGATCAAAGGTAAATTATCAATTCAATTGTCAAATGGTCCAGACAAGATCAAATTGTACCAAATTGGATACAAGTGCCACAACAATGCTTTGAAGGATTTCTTTGCAATTTTATCGGTTTTGAGCCGGCTAACCGAATCATCTTGACAAATCCATCACATGGGTTTGATTTGAGCTTAAGCTAAAATTAGCTATTATTTTTAATATGGTATGAAAGAAGTTTGATATATGGTATAAATTCAAATGTGATTTTATTATGGTATATTTTCAAAAAGTTTGAAATATGGTATAAATAATTTTTTATAAGTTTGGTATGAATTCAAAATGGTTTTATATTTGTGGTATAATTTCAAATGATATTTTCAAATTTAGTAACATGTCAAATGAGCTTTGCAAATGTGGAACATATTCAAAATAATGTTGGAATTAATTCAAATACATTTACAAATATGGTTGAAATTCAAAATAATATCAATTATCTTTAATCATGCTTCTATTCCATTTTTTGATATGATGGCTAGTGTATTTAAAGGGGGTTTGGTTGTTGTTTGAGATACAACTTGATATCGAGAAAAATTCTCAAAGTTTGAATTGTTATTTTGTAATTGTGAGGTTTATTGAGAGGTTATTGTAAAGTGTGATTGTAAGAGGTTTTGGTCTTGCCCTGTTTAAAAGGCCAAGTGATAGTGATTAAAGCGGTGCCTCGAGGAGAGTAGGACCGGACTGGAGTAGGCGAAAAGGCCGAACCAGGATAAATCATCTGTGTCATTTGAGTTTGTTTCTCTTTCTTTTATTTCTTTTATTTGGTTGTGCAATTCTTATCTTAGATTTAATTTACTTAAGTTTTTATTTTTCAACTAATTCACCCCCCCTCTTAGTTGCCATTTGATCCTTCATTTGGTATCAGAGCGCAGGTCTCACTGTTGCAGACTAACTGTCTCGTGAGATGGCAACTTTTCATGGTAACATTGAAGGTCAATCCATCTCCCGTCCTCCTTTCTTTACCGGGAGTAACTACAACTATTGGAAGGTGCGGATGGAAATTTTTCTACAATCCCTAGATTTTGATCTTTGGGATATTGTAGAAAATGGCTACACCAAGCCTACCATAGCAACTAGCATGTGGAAGGTAGAGGATAAGGCTAAATTTAATTTGAACTCTAGAGCGATGAACGCTCTTCATTGTGCTCTCGATCCAAACGAGGTCAACCGAATTTCTACGTGCAAAACTGCAAAAGAAGTTTGGGACAAATTAGCTGTTGTTCACGAGGGAACAAGTCAAGTAAAAGAGTCTAAGATAAATATGCTTACGCGTGATTATGAAATGTTTTGTGTACAACCAAATGAAAGTATTACTGATATGTACACTAGATTTACAAATATTACTAATAAATTAAAAGCTTTGGGAAAGGATTTTTCTGATGCAGATTTAGTTAGAAAAATACTCAGGAGTTTTCCTCAAAATGGACCTTGGGAACCAAAGTTGGCTGCCATTCAAGAAGCGCGCGATCTCAACAAATTTTCATTGGAGGAACTCATAGGGTCCCTTATGACTTATGAGTTGCGATTGAAGACGGAGCCCTCTACTTCCATCATTCACCCTGAAACAAAAAATATAGCACTCAACTCTAACGAGGGAGATGGAGGCGACTCCGACAATGCCACTGACGACGAGATCTCATTTCTTATAAGAAAATTAAAGAATATCATACAAAGAAAACACGGAGGTAGGTGGCCCGGCAAAGGTAATGGTAGATCAAACTTTTTTAAAAGGGACGTCAAATGTTACAATTGCAACAAAACCGGGCACATGAGCTATGATTGTCAAAATCAAAGTAAGTCTCCCCGAAAGGAGAAAAAGAGGAATAAAGCCTTCTCCGCCGCTTGGAGTGACGACAGCGACTCCGACAATGAGGAATCAAATAAGGAGGTCTCCAACTTAAGCCTTACATATGATGATGCACCTTCGAATCTTTGTTTTATGGCAAACATTGAAGATGAGGTAAAAGATCTAACTTACGATGAACTTTTAGATGCTTTTTATGATCTTTATGATGATCTCCAAAAATTTGGCCCCATATATGCTTCTTTAAAGAAACAAAATACATCTTTAATTTCAAATTCAAACTTATTACAATCTGAAAATAAAAGTTTAAAAAATGAGTTAAGTTTATTAAAGAAGCAAGTTGAGACCAAAAATAGTTGTGAAAATCATAAAGAATCTATTTTATTTAAGACTGAAAATGAATCTTTAAAGAGAGACTTGATCGAATCAAGAAACACTCTAGAAAGATTTGTCGGTAGCACTAAAGTTCTAAATATGATATTGGGCAATCAAAGATCCTATTTGGATAAGACCGAACTTGGATATCAACACAAGTCTAGTCAAAAGAAAAATATTTTTAATCCATTTGCAAAATATTCAAATGGTGATAAAAAAGTGTTATGCACCTATTGTAATAAAATAGGGCATCATATAACCCAATGTCAATTTAAGAATAAATTTAAACTTAGACAAGTTTGGGTGGTGAAAGGTTCTAACACCAGTGGACCCAAATCCACTTGGGTACCCTCTTTAACTTGATTTTTTGTAGGTATGCCTGCACTCGACAAAATCAAGCGACAAATGGTACTTAGACAGCGGCTGCTCAAGGCACATGACGGGCAACCCAACAAACCTATCGTCGCTTGAATATGAAGAGGGCGGGGACATAACTTTTGGAAATAATTCCAAAGGTAGTATCATTGGAAAAGGCTCAATCGGTAACGATCGTTTTAAAATTAATGATGTTTATTTAGTAGAAGGACTTAAACATAATTTGTTGAGTATTAGTCAACTATGTGACAAAGGATTGATTGTTAAATTTGAGTCAACCCATTGTAGCATAATTGACTCTAACTCAAACTGTATTATGTTTAAAGGTTGTAGAACTGGAAATGTATACACAATCGTTTTGAGCAAAATTTTTCCTAGTAAAGAGATTTGTTTTTCGGTTTTGGATAACGATTTTTGGTTATGGCATCGGAGGCTAGGACATGCAAGCATGGATGTCGTATCTAAACTTTCGAGAAAAGAATTAGTTAAGGGTCTCCCTAAACTTGACTACTCGAAAGATAGATTTTGTGACACATGCGCTAGAGGAAAGCATGTCAAGTCCTCTTTTAAGCCTAAAAATTTTGTTTCTACTAATAGACCATTAGAACTTCTTCATATGGATTTATTTGGTCCTATTAGTGTTACTAGTTTAGGTGGCAAAAATTATGTTTTCGTGATTGTTGATGATTTCACCTCGTTTTACTTGGACTTTATTTTTGTCACACAAAAACGAAGCTTTTGAATCGTTTAAAGTTTTTATTAAAAGAGTTCAAAACAAAAAAGATTTGAAAGTTTCAAAAATTAGAAGCGATCATGGTGGTGAATTTTCTAATCAAAATTTTGATGAATTTTGTTCTTTGAATGGTGTTAAGCATGAATTTCGGCTCCTAGAACCCCTCAACAAAATGGAGTTGTTGAGAGAAAAAATAGGACCCTACAAGAAATGGCCCGTACAATGCTTTTAGAAAATAATTTACCTACTTATTTTTGGGCCGAAGCAGTAAATACAGCTTGTTATATTTTAAATCGTGTTTCTGTTCGATCTATTTTGGACAAAACTCCTTATGAGCTTTGGAATGAAAAATCTCCTAAAATTTCATATTTTCGTGTTTTTGGTTGTAAGTGTTTTATTTTAAATACTAAAGACTATCGGGGAAAATTTGATGCAAAATCTGATGAAGGTATATTCTAGGGTACTCAACTACTAGTAAAGCATACCGTATTTATAATCGGCGTACTTTAGTAGTAGAAGAGAGCATGCATATTATGTTTAATGAATCTAACGTTGGAGTGAACTCCAATGATGAAGAAATCGATGAATTGAAAAAGATGATGAGTAGTACTTTTATTCAATCTGTCACAAAAAATAATGAATCATCACAAAATAGTGCTGAAATCGTATCTAAAGAAGGTGTAGAACCATCTATAGATGGTGAAGTCATTCCAAAATATTGGAAGCATAAGTCCTCTCATCCGCTTGATCAAATTATCGGTGATTTATCAGATGGTATACACACTAGAGCCTCCGTTAGAGAAATTTGCAACAACTTGGCTTTTCTTTCACAAATTGAGCCTCAAAATCTCGATGAAGCATGCAATGATGAAAATTGGGTCATTGCTATGCAAGAGGAATTGAATCAATTTGAAAGAAACCAAGTTTGGACCCTTGTAGAAAGACCCGTTGACCATCCCGTAATTGGTACGAAATGGGTTTTTCGAAACAAGAAAAATGAAGATGGTGTCATGGTTCGAAACAAAGCCAGATTAGTGGCTCAAGGTTTCAACCAACAAGAGGGAATAGATTTTGACGAAACTTTTGCACCGGTGGCACGACTTGAAGCTATTCGAATTTTACTCGCCTTTGCTTCTTTTAAAAATATAAAATTATTTCAAATGGATGTAAAGAGTGCTTTTTTAAATGGCAATATTAATGAAGAGGTTTATGTTGAACAACCACCCGGATTCGAAAATCACACTTTTCAAAATTATGTTTTTAAACTCTCTAAAGCACTTTATGGTTTAAAGCAAGCACCACGAGCTTGGTATGATAGACTAAGCTCATTTTTAATTTCAAAAAAATTTAGGATCGGTAAAGTTGACACCACATTGTTTATTAAACATTTTAATGATGATTTTCTAATTGTTCAAATTTATGTGGACGATATTATTTTTGGTGCTACTAATGAAGTTTTGTGCAAAGACTTTTCTAAGATGATGCAGGATGAGTTTGAAATGAGTATGGTTGGCGAGCTGAACTATTTTCTTGGGCTTCAAATAAAACAAACGCATGAAGGAATTTTTCTAAGTCAAACAAAATATGCTCGTGATCTCATTAAGCGATTCGGGATAGACAATGTAAAACCTACCATCACTCCGATGTGTACAACAACAAAAATTAGACAAGGACGAATCAGGCAAATCGGTTGACACTAAGTTGTACAGAGGGTATGATAGGTAGTTTATTATATTTAACTGCTAGTCGGACCCTGATATTATGTTTTCAGTTTGTCTTTGTGCTCGTTTTCAAGCGAATCCTAAAGAATCGCATTTAATTGCGGTTAAAAGGATAATTCGCTACATTAAGGGTACTTTAAACCCTAGGTTTGTGGTACCTAGGATAGACTCTTTTGATTTAATCGGTTATACCGATGCCGACTTTGCAGGTTGTAAAGTCGATCGAAAGAGTACAAGCGGATCCTGTCAATTTTTAGGACATTCGCTTGTATCCTGGTCATCCAAAAAGCAAAATTCTATAGCACTTTCAACGGCCGAAGCTGAATATATAGCTGCCGGAAGTTGTTGTGCTCAAATTTTGTGGATTGCAACAAACTCTAGGAGATTTTGGATTTCAATATTTTAATACTCCTATTTGATGTGATAATACTAGTGCAATCAATATTTCTAAAAATCCTATTCAACATGGTAGAACTAAACATATTGATTTAAGGCATCACTTTCTACGAGATCATGTAAACAAACAAAATGTGTTTTTAGAATTTGTTGAAACAGATCGTCAATTGGCCGATATTTTTACAAAGCCACTTAATTTTGAAAAAATTGATTACTTTCGCAGAGAAATAGGAATGTTAGATATTGAGACATTTATAATTGTTGGATTTTTTTTATTCGTTCTCTATTTAGTTTTTTTTTAAATTATATGATTTTCTTGTAATTTTTTTTTCTTCTCTTCTCATTTTTAATTTCTTTTGAATGATTCCAATAGGGGGAGAAGAAAAGGTTACCTCAGTTATTTCTTTTGAATATTTTTTTATTATTGGGCTTATTTGAGGGGGAGTTTATTTTTTTTTTTATCACCTTTTCAAATTATTTGTCATCATCAAAAAGGGGGGAGATTGTTGGATTTTATCGAATAATAATTTTGATGATAACAAATAATTTTTAGATTTACATTTAGTATTTTCAGGTTTTAATTGGATTTGAAATGACGTAAGCCGAACCGGATTTGATCAAAGGTAAATTATCAATTCAATTGTCAAATGGTCCAGACAAGATCAAATTGTACCAAATTGGATACAATGCCACAACAATGCTTTGAAGGATTTCTTTGCAATTTTATCGGTTTGAGCCGGCTAACCGAAATCATCTTGATAAATCCATCACATGGGTTTGATTTGAGCTTAAGCTAAAATTAGCTATTATTTTTAATATGGTATGAAAGAAGTTGATATATGGTATAAATTCAAATGTGATTTTATTATGGTATATTTTCAAAAAGTTTGAAATATGGTATAAATAATTTTTTATAAGTTTGGTATGAATTCAAAATGGTTTTATATTTGTGGTATAATTTCAAATGATATTTTCAAATTTAGTAACATGTCAAATGAGCTTTGCAAATGTGGAACATATTCAAAATAATGTTGGAATTAATTCAAATACATTTACAAATATGGTTGAAATTCAAAATAATATCAATTATCTTTAATCATGCTTCTATTCCATTTTTTGATATGATGGCTAGTGTATTTAAAGGGGGTTTGGTTGTTGTTTGAGATACAACTTGATATCGAGAAAAATTCTCAAAGTTTGAATTGTTATTTTGTAATTGTGAGGTTTATTGAGAGGTTATTGTAAAGTGTGATTGTAAGAGGTTTTGGTCTTGCCCTGTTTAAAAGGCAAGTGATAGTGATTAAAGCGGTGCCTCGAGGAGAGTAGGACCGGACTGGAGTAGGCGAAAAGGCCGAACCAGGATAAAATCATCTGTGTCATTTGAGTTTGTTTCTCTTTCTTTTATTTCTTTTATTTGGTTGTGCAATTCTTATCTTAGATTTAATTTACTTAAGTTTTTATTTTCAACTAATTCACCCCCCCTCTTAGTTGCCATTTGATCCTTCATTTGGTATCAGAGCGCAGGTCTCACTGTTGCAGACTAACTGTCTCGTGAGATGGCAACTTTTCATGGTAACATTGAAGGTCAATCCATCTCCCGTCCTCCTTTCTTTACCGGGAGTAACTACAACTATTGGAAGGTGCGGATGGAAATTTTTCTACAATCCCTAGATTTTGATCTTTGGGATATTGTAGAAAATGGCTACACCAAGCCTACCACAAGCCTAGGGTTTCTAAGTCCACCACGACCTACAACCTAGGCTCTGATACCAATCTAATCTGTCACGCCCGGGGTCAAAACTGCGACCCGGGCTCACTAACAGATCCGCCATCTGTACGGAAACTACCGTACAGCCGAAGCGTCTAACATGCAGAAAGAAATCAACTACAGATACAGATATCAGAGCTGAAAGTAAACTAGTAAGAACTGAAACCAAACACTGTACAACTGAAAATAATACAATATCCATCTCCCAAATACTATCGTATACAAAGTCCTCTGATACAAAACTCAAAAGGGAGATATCTCCAATAAAGTACATCAGTGTACAAGTTCTCACTACAAAAAATATCCTCACTACAACAGTCTCTCAAACTGTAAAATAAAGTACAACTCTATACCTCACAACAAAGGTCTCTCAACAGAGGAAAAAGAAGTAAACTAATCTACTGAAGCTCTCCTCTGAAGGGGTACCGCTACACTCCAATGATGGGTAGGGAACTAGCTCGCGACTCCCTCGCCTCGGTCAGAAGGATCAGCAACTGGAGCAACAGGAACAGGAGAAGAAGTTCCTGGGGAAAAAGACACCACGACGGGTGTGAGAACTACTTCCCACAGTAGTTCTCAGTGGGTGCCGTCAACAAGCCCAACGGTCTGCCCACCAAGTCTACTAGAGGTAAAAGATAACAGTGCAATGAAATCTGAACAAGAAAAGCTGGAGCTACTCTACAGCTACCATGCCTCTATCTAGATACTCAAAAGTGGAACAGATGAAAGTAAAAGAGACCACTCGCACCCAAGGTGCTCAATAGACCCAATCGAACTGACTACCTCAAGGGTCCAGTCAAGCCTGCGCCTGTCGACTAGGAACGCTCCTGCCCACTACCACACATCCACATGAGGACGGGATTTACGTGGGGCGTCCTGTCCGACTAACTCATCCCTCGCGCAAAACTGCCTCACAGGCCCATCGTTGCCTCACTGCGGAAAACTGCCTCAACAGGCCAACCATCGTATCCACAGCGGCATCTCAGGACGCGACTCCAACTGAGTAGAACGGCGCGGCATAGAGTATCAAACATTGGCATATGCAGGCTAGTCAAAATCCACGCTCACTCTCAGAACGGTAGGACTCAAGATCCCCAAATATCTCGCACAACAGTCGGAGCACTCTCGACGACTCAGCTGATCGGCTAACTCGAAACACGAGACACTAGCCTCTCCAACAGCTCGCAGCACAAAGCTCACTGGCTGGAGATACTCCACAGCCAGGAACGACCCACAACTCAGGGTAACAAAACAGGTCGGACAACACTCAACGACCTGGGACCACCGTCAACCCCAACGGTTCCCAACAATACGGACCGGAAGATACTCGACGGCCCGGGACTATCGTCTACTCAACGGCTCCCTCCTACGACAGCACAAAAGGGAAACAAGACCTCTCGGGACTACCGTTTACACAAACGGCTCCCGGCACAGATAAGCAACCCGCTAAAACTACCAGACTCCACTCTGCTCCCAAGCAAGAGTGCAAAAGCATCCCACACTAAAAGCAAGTCCCGACCTCTCGGCCCACTACCCGGGCGAGAAAACACTATGTCCAGGATGAAAGAACAGTGTGGATGTCTAAGCATAAATAACCCTAGCCCAAGTGAGGGTTTTCTACTGGTCTGGTTACACATGCAACGTATGACGGGGGTGCTAGGTCAAGTTCCAAGGTAAACTATATTAACAGATAATAAAAGAATAACAATTCCTACAATCTAGCATGCTACACAATGAAATAAACTATCATGCATAGTCCTACATCAGTAGAAATACTGTACAGTCCATAAAACTTGGAGATAAGGCCACCCACCTCGATTTGCCACCAATTGCTCGTAGACACTTGCAATTGGACCTCCACGGATCCGCACGCAAAACGGGGCACGGTGCCGGAGTCCGCACGCAAAACGATGCACGGTGCCGGAATCCGCACGCCAAACGAAGTCCGCACGCAACACGGTGCACGGTGCTGGAATCTGCACGCCAAACGGGTCCGCACGCAAAACGGTGCACGGTGCCGGAATCCGCACGCCAAACGGAGTCCGCACGCAAAACGGTGCACGGTGCCGGAGTCCGCACGCAAAACGGTGCACGGTGCCAGGATCCGAACGCAAAACGGAGTCCGCACGCAAAACGGTGCACGGTGCCGGAGTCCGCACGCAAAACGGTGCACGGTGCCAGGATCCACACGCAAAACGGAGTCCGCACGCAAAACGGTGCACGGTGCCGGAGTCCGCACGCAAAACGGTGCACGTGCCATGGATCGCACGCAAAAACGATGTCAGCACGCAAAACGGTGCACGGTTGCCAACCACAGAAAGGAGCAAGAGGGTCAGTTACAGTCTAAAAGATCGCCCCCAAAACTGTACAAAAATACAGTAAAACCAACAACGGGACCTACCGACTGGCCGCCGTCGCCGCACAACCCCCATCGGAAGCCTCGCGCGCTCCACGAGGCCCGCGACGGGAATGCCATCTCCCCAAACCTCCTCCCTCACTCTCCTGCGCTTCGGTTGGAGAAGAAAACGAAGAGGAAAGAAGGGGCTTGCGGGGGAGGAAGAAGGAGAAGAAAGAAGAGAAAGGGAGGGAGGAGAGGGGGGTCCACGGTGCACCGTCCACGCGTGCAACCGGCCAGTCCACGCACCCACTCGGGTGCCCAGGTCCAGG